>CM028700.1:282567-386289 GCA_016771965.1 Brassica carinata
AGGAAATAAGAAATGTCTGCGTATAGTGCCTCTGTGCCTACAATTTTTGAAGAGGAAACATTTTAAGATAGTTTCCAACTTCCGAAGTGAGATTTTGTCCCTAATATAAACATTTTAGAGATAGCTCTAAAAAGAATCTCTTTGAAGCTAGTTTTACCTGTTATGCTGAGAAGAATGCCACCAAGAGAAATCCAACCATCTTGTCCTCGTCTTTTGAAGTACAAGTATATATATGTTGGTGAAAACGCTTTTAAAACGCGTGTGTCGTGTTTGCAGATGTTGTATATACCAGTGGCTCCAATGAAGAGGAACCAAATCAGGACGATAGGTGCAAAGAGCCATCCGACCTTATCTGTACCATAGTGTTGCATACTGAACAGTCCAATTAAAATGACAACAGAGACAAACACGGCGATGTCTGCAAAACAAAAGGATCATAACAAGTGAGCAAAAACTAAACCGACCGGAAACTTGAACTTGAGATGTTACCGCTGCTCATCTTTGGATTGCGGACTTTGATCCCACCAGTAGCCGAAAGAACTGTAAAAAAGAAGGTTTAGTAAGCTGAAAACAGTATTTTAAAAATCATTTTAATCGTCGCCTAGGCGCCAGTCTTAGACAAAAAGTTGATCATAAGCGAACAATTTTTTACAACAATTTGTTTTAAAAATTGGTCTAGTAGGCACATAGACACACGCCTATACACTAATCCTCTATAAAACGCTTAAGTACCACCTAACGAGTTCTTATACATTAGCTGATAAGTTTGAGTAAACATGTCATGCTAAAGAAGAAAGAGAGGGTGAGAAGCTTAGTTACCAGAGATGGCTGGGGTTAAGATACCATCACCTATCATCATACACGTCCCTAGTAGAACAATGACAAGAAGGGCTCTCTTCTTTGAATGTCTACTCTCCAGCCACTTCTTTGTTTTAGCAGCAAAAGACCCTTCAGCGACTAAAGTTCGACTATAAGTTGTAAGATTCTCATCGCTGCGTTGCTGATTCGGGATAAGTTTCACGTTAGCATGTCTACAAATCAATGAGTATATAGCTAAAGTCCCACCTGCACACAAACATTCATCGATATAAACTAAACTGGTTGGTTACAAAACATCGATCAAGCTCAGGGTTTTATTGTAGCTTACCTTGACCATTATCATTAGCTTTGCAGACAATAAACACATACTTGATGAGGGGTATAAGCAGAAGAGAGTAAATGATCAAAGAAAGAGCTCCGATCACATCTTCACTATCATTAATCCCATCAGGAAATGTATTGTAGAACACATATAACGGAGAAGTCCCTAGATCGCCGTAAACTATCCCTAGACTTTGGAATGATAGTCTCAGTAGCATCAACATCGACAAGCCCTGATGAAAAAAGAAAAATTTAAAAACATAAACACTCTATATGAATCTGAAACAGAGTAAGTAGTTTACCTTTTCTTTGTTCATGTTCTTGAGCATATTAGCTTCTTCGTCCATGGGTTGATCGAGTCCCTCCTCAAACTCCCTCATAGCTTCTCTGTCTCTTTCTTCAATCGTCCTTTCTCCTTCTGTAACATATGCTTCTACCCTTTCCGCCATTTTTTCTAATCTTAAAACAAATTGTGAGACCAAAGTTGAAACTTTTCTTTGTTTGGACCTGAGTATAAGAAGATAGTCGAGTCATTACAGAGGAACTAATGTCTGGTCAACTCTGCTTCTGTCATGGAATTGGACACAGGCTACAACTGAAACAAACCCCAAAACTTGTGAAGAAAGCGACACTTCCTTTTTATAAGATTTTTTGTGTGCTTTTCTGTTTTGGTATATACTTTCTCGTTTTTCAAATATTGGCATATACTTTGATTTTGTGATTGTGGCATTCGAGGAAGAAACTATAGAGTTGAATCAAATAAATTTTATTGCCGGAGTAATCATAACTTATTGACACCGTGGGGAACTGGTCGTTTATTTTTCTTCCGTCTTGCTTGACACACGCCGCACGTGATTTTTTTTGTCAACTCTTTATTATTTATATGAAATGTAAGCATACATACAAGATACATTGAATAGTAAAACAACGATCGACATAATTAATTTTATATAAAAAAAATAAGAGTAAATGAAAAGAATTTACTTGGTGTTTTTTTTTAACTTAAAAGAGATATAAATAACTTATTTACAGATATATTAATAGATATCTAACTATGGCCATGTTCGGTACTCAGTCGCTGCGACCGTTTCAGGCGATCTAAAAAACAAACTATCAAGATGAACAAAAATACGGTGAGAAAAAAATAAGATGTCGTTGTGATCAATTTTGGTAAGGTTTCCGATGTTGTTTCGGTCGTTGTAAAAAGTAGTGGCGGTTATGGTGCTCGCTGCGATCACTTTTTATCGACAAAACAACTACTGCTGGTGTCACTCTTCACACGCATGATAAAAAACAGTTACAAATTTGGTCGCTAGCCGCTAACACAGCGACTAGGAAAACAACAGGGCCTACATCAAATGGACAAACACAAATTCTAACTATATCAATAATATAATTTTGCTTGATAACATATACCATAAATAAAAGTTATGTACCATCCAGTTTTTGGCTTTTTGCTAAACAATGTATCAGAAGACAAACGTGACCCAAATATAAAATCCAACCCACTTAAAATCTACCTAATCTAACACTAAAGAAAAACCGATACCACATCTGATGCAGATAAGTATTTAGAATATTTTCAAATATCTTATTATTTATTTTATTAGTTATATTAAATTAGATAATTAATATTTATTTGTATTTTTTATATTTTAATGGTTTTTCTATTTTAGTTAAGATTAGGTTTTTCTAGATTTAAGAGTTTATTATAAATAGGCATTCAAACCTAAAGTTGTATTCAGATTTTGATAATTAATAGAAAGAGCTTTTGCTTTATACCTTGTTTCGATTTGATTAAATTCATCAAGCAGGAAGTTGGTCTCAAGACGCTATCGAAAGAAACTCTTGATTGATCCAAGAACATGTATCTAGAATCCTAAAAGTTTTTTGATCGACCGTTCAACCTATCGTCCGCTGCATCAACATCTCAATTCGTAAAACTTCAGTTAAATACAAAAATTTTCATATCGGTAGTCGGATCCTAAATAATATATAAAATAAATAGATCAATCTACTTATCATCAATTGATTTTATTTTGAAAATCTATATAACTTAATATGGTATCATCAGAACCGTGCCTGAGATTTTTCAAGTTAGAAGCAGCAAAAAAAAATTGGCCCCTAACTTTTATTAAAAATAATCATGTATAAAATGTATTCAACATAAAAAATACTAATATTAACATTAAAATAAGATTAATAAACACAAAATACCCGTTGATAATAATAAAAGCTGAAAAAAACCAAAATAGTTCTGGATTTCAGTCCAAAAAGGCTCGGACCTAATCAATATTGAAAAGAGGCATCCTAATTGTTTATTTAATTGCTGACTTATATTAACTGATATTGATTATTACCTTTTTCGTTTATAATATCACAAACTAGGGAAAGCATGATTTGCTTCTATGATTCCATAATTTCGATTTCCTTTTCTCAGTACAGTATTTGTAAAAATAAAATAAAAGAGAACGTAATTGCCATTCGAACTGTGGGCCATTGCGGAACCAACTGAACCAGCTAATGCTTCTTGTTTTTGGCCCCTAAAATAGTTTTATTTTTACCGACCCTGAAGCCAATAATAGACTAGCTTGGTATCAGGCACGGCTCTGGATATCATAGCCCGATTCATACAGTCCAACCTAATTAGCATCGATCTGGATTAATGTTGGTCAATCTATCCTTGCCCGAACATTTCAAAATTGAAACTCAAAAAGTCATTAGTTCTAAGAGACTTATTAGAGACAAAAAAATTTCATGTCAGTAGATAAAAGGGATCTTAAATAATCTATAAGATACAATAGATATTTTCATGCACCATGTACAATAGTAAAAATTTTAAATTTAAATTATATTTAAAAATAAATTTATTATTATTATAGATTTATTATTTTCTTACTATATTTTAATATAGTTTTTTATTAATTTAATATAAAATTAAGATAACATAAATAGTTTGGTTTCTTTTAAATTATATTTAAGAATATATATGTATATATTTAAAATTATAATTTAAACAGATTTTTATCTATTTGTTTTGGATAAAATAGATTAAACCAACTTGTATAAAATTAATAAAAAAATTGATATAAAATTATATAATTATCTAAAAAGTAAAACTAAAAAGTATTTCTAAAATTTTTAAATATATAAAAGAAACTAATAATATTACGATTAATTTATTTTTTTGTTTAAATAATTGTATAAAATTTTGAAAAAAAATTAGTAATAAAATTGTATAATTATAAAAAATAAAAATAAATAATATTTTGAAATTTGTGAAATATTATTATATTTCTATTACTATATTATTTAATGTGTTATTTGAATAGATTTACTTTAATGTTGATGTATAATTTACTATCATATTCTATAAAATTTACCAAAAATAGAAATTAGCATTAAATGTAATTGTCTATGTCATATTTAAAAATAAGTCATGTCATCATTCCTAGTATGTCATGTTACATTTATTTTTTGAAAGTGATTGTACAGAAGACATGTGTCAAAATCAACTTTCAAATAATGTCTAGGGATAGGTTAATTCACTTATCACCAATTAATTTTAGGTTGGAAACTTATCCAACTTAACATTCACCGGCTTGGTTTTTGTCTATTTACCGGCTTAGTCTCTGTCTCTACGTTTTTTTAATCTTAGTCTCTTTTAATTTTAGGTTTTATTTTATTTTTAACTAAGAAACTTCAATATAATGTTATTAAATGATTAGAATGATTCTAAAACTTATAACTTAAAATATTCTCCAGTGACAGTGAATTTTTTTTTAGAAATTGTATTAATGAATTTGTTATTTTAATACAAATTTATTATTGAATACACCCTCCCCTGGTACCAGAAAAAAAGAAGTGAATACACCCTCCCCTAGACCATACACATTTTTCTTGAAAACTTATGTTACAATTTATGTTATTTTGCTACAATTTGTGTCACTTTTGCTGTCGTGTTAGTTCTTTCGTCATTCGGCATATACCTCAAGAAAAATATAATTCAATCATGTAAATTTTCACTTTTAAATAGGTTGGAATATTTTGATGGTTAAAATTACGCAATATACTCCAAGAAAACATACAATCGTTTTCTTATTCCAAATAGTTGATAAAAAATCTTAAACGTTTGTCATTCAGTCCATGGTTGTGACAGATTGACGCATATTCCACTTAAGATCCGTTTCTTTTTATAAGCTACCAAATTAAATGACTCATACAAAAGCGTATACAATCAAGAGAACACAATAATTTCAACAAAAGCATTATTAAAAAATAGTATTGGTGTTACGTGGTATAATACGAATTATGTCACTAAGATTTGTGATATATTTAAGATATTATTAAATTTAGTATCGTTAAATCAAATCTGATCACAAAAAATAGTTAAAAAATATTCCAAAGCAAAATAACTAAAAAGATACTCTTCTACATTGCTTTTTATTATGTTATCATTAAAATATTATTATAAATTAATATGAGCTCAATCTTAATTTATATTAAAAAAATATTATTTAATATTTTGTCTATAAATTTCAGTAGTATAATTAAACTACTAGGCTAGATAATAAATATAGATAAATGATTAAATATAACATTTATTTTAGAAACTATAAAATGAAGTTAAAGTAGTACACACATAAAATAGCACAAATTATTGGAATTACAATATATATAATGACTAATTTGTTAACTCAAATTTTATAACTTATATAGAAAATATTTATATTACTTGATTACATAGTATAAATGATTTCAATTAATGTTGTTTCAATTGAAGCTTTGCATTTTATTTCAACAAACATACAAATTGTTTATCAAATATGAGACGAAAAATTAACTTATTTATATTATAAAATATAAAAACGAATTTTGACCAATTTGGGAAACATTAAAAATATCAATTACTTCATTTCAGTTTTAAATCATCAAATATAAACAAAACACAAATAATTTTTGTTTACAAATATATGTTAATATTAGAGGTGTCTAATCCGGATATCGGTTTGGTTTTTTTGGATTTTCGGTATTTTGATATTTCGGTTTATAAAAATAGCTACCATATTAAAGCCATATCTACTTTAGTTTGGTTTGGTTTATATACCGTAGGTTTTTGGTTTATTTAGTTTGGTTTGGTTTATATACCGTAGGTTTTTGGTTTATTTAGTTTTATGCCAAAAAAAATCATAACTATATTTATCTTTTGTATTGTGAATTTAACTTTATATGATTAGATATCAACTTTAATATAAAACGAAGATATTTTGGTTTTTAAATATATTGTTTTATTTTTATTTTATTATTTAAATAATAAGCAAACATATTAACTTAATAATAGTAACTGTTTTTATAGGATAAAATAAGAAAATTAGTAATCCATAATACTATTAAATAACTAAATATTAGCACATATATTTTTTATAATTATTGTTTAATTTTTTAAAAATAAAAAATTACAACTTAAAATAAAATATTAAATTACTAAAATCAATATTTTAAGTATAAAGAAATCAATAAAATAAATATGTATATATTATTAATTATATTTTAAAATTTACATATAATTATACTATTATATTTTAATTGATCGGATTATTCGGTTTGATCGGTTTATATATCAACCATATCTATATATCGCGGTTTCTTAATAGTAACATTCATTCGGTATATTTGATAATACTAAATCCAAACCACTTTTTCTATTTCGGTTTGGTTCGGTTTTAAACTCGTAAGTAACTAAATAGTTTTGTATTATAATTAATATTATAAATTGATATTTGCTAAATTTTTGTTTATATAAAAATTGCTCAATATTATATATAAAACTTTAAGAAGTATAGTTAAATCACTACACTAAAAGACTAAATAATATATACAAATAAATGATTAAATATTTTATTTATTTCATAAATTATAAAGTTAAGTTAAAGTAGTAACCAAAAGATCTTTACTGGATAAGGCGTTGTGGTTGTTAGCCACCAGCGTCGTGCCCACACACAAAATAGCACAAACTCATGGAATTACAATATATTTCAAAAAATTGAAATCAAAATAATATAAAATAGATATATAATTCAATAATAACTAATTTATAAAAACAAATTTCTTAAATTTTAAAAATTTAAATTAGATCAATAGGTATTTATTTTAAATAAAATTTTTATTTGACTGATTACTTGGTATATCAGATAATATTTAATGTTGTTTCGATTGCATCATTTGCATTTTTTCCATCAAATATACAAATTATTTATCAAATACGAGATGATCAAATTAACTTATTATTATCATTAAAATATTAAAAAGAATCTTAACCAATGTGAGACACATAAAATATGAAATACTTCATTTCATCTTTAAATCATCAAATATAAAACTTGAACTAATGAAGAACGGATTAATAAACAAAAATAAAATCTATCTACAAATAAATATTATTATGTATATAAAATATTATAAATAAATACAATACATATTAAACTTTAAGAAGTATAGTTAAATCACTACACTAAAAGACTAAATAATATATACAAATAAATGATTAAATATTTTATTTATTTCATAAATTATAAAGTTAAGTTAAAGTAGTAACCAAAAGATCTTTACTGGATAAGGCGTTGTGGTTGTTAGCCACCAGCGTCGTGCCCACACACAAAATAGCACAAACTCATGGAATTACAATATATTTCAAAAAATTGAAATCAAAATAATATAAAATAGATATATAATTCAATAATAACTAATTTATAAAAACAAATTTCTTAAATTTTAAAAATTTAAATTAGATCAATAGGTATTTATTTTAAATAAAATTTTTATTTGACTGATTACTTGGTATATCAGATAATATTTAATGTTGTTTCGATTGCATCATTTGCATTTTTTCCATCAAATATACAAATTATTTATCAAATACGAGATGATCAAATTAACTTATTATTATCATTAAAATATTAAAAAGAATCTTAACCAATGTGAGACACATAAAATATGAAATACTTCATTTCATCTTTAAATCATCAAATATAAAACTTGAACTAATGAAGAACGGATTAATAAACAAAAATAAAATCTATCTACAAATAAATATTATTATGTATATAAAATATTATAAATAAATACAATACATATTAAACTTTTTTTTATCAAATAATACATATTAAACTTAAAATAACTATTTTATCTAAAGAAAAATATCATAATTTATATTTTATAATAATTATCTTGTGTTTTAAAGATTGAAAAACTAATTTTCTAATGCGGTAAAAAACCTGGATAATGACATTTTCAAAAGAACTATTTTCATGTAGTTTGAATATAACAGGGTCAAAAAATTTCTTAGAGCTTAAATTTTAAACTAACTAATAAAAAAATAAAATTATTTATGTATACAAATTTTCTCATCTTACTTCAAATGATCAAACAATCTAAAAATAAGTAAACTAACAAATGTAAACATAAATTATATACAAAAATTTAAAAATAAGCATGCCCATTGACTATATTCAAGCGAGATTTATTTTTAATTCTTACTTCAAATGATCAAACAATCTTACAAAACAATTTTGGTTCATATTTTTGCTTATGAAACAATTTCAGAAGTTATAAAACTAAACTAAAACCGATTTGATTAGGCTAAACTACCTAACCAAAACCAATTGGCAACCTCTTTACAATAAAATTTTCCTTAATGTGACACAAGCTCTAGTGAAATATGTCATATTTTGTATCGAATTAAGAGTTTATTCTAGGTATGGGTGTTTGGATATTCATTTCAGTTCATGTTGGTTACTTCGAGTTTAGGATTCACTTAAAAATTGAGGGAAATCCGGTTTGGATTGGTTCAAATATTTCTCAGTTAGGTTAACTAAGACCTGGTTATATCCGGAAAATTGAGTTCGGTTCAGTTAGGTTTACTGAGTAATTTAGATAAAATATCGGCGCACAAGAAAATGGAAATCAGGCCTTGGTAAACACGTTTGATTGTTCTCGTGTTTGCGAGATGGCCACCGATCATGAATGACGCTGCTTCATCTAGCCATATGTTGAATCTTTGTTCTTGGGATCGTGTCAGGACTTCTAATACACGTACTAAGATTCATCTCGATAAAGAACTCCAACGTAACCATAGGCCATAACAGTTACTATGGTTTAGCCTTGTCATTAGTATCCTTCATTACCCTTTTATCAGCAATTGTTTTACAAAAGTTGAAGAAAAGAAAAGCTAAACATAATAGACTTGTCCAATGTTTAAAAGGGTTTCATGGGGAACATGTAATATAGCACTATTCGCCCTACACATCTTAGCAAGAAACCGATAAACATAATCAATGGCTATCTTCTTTGGAAGCAATGATCCTTTTCTTGCTTTCACCTTGGCGTTTCCCATGATATGGACAACCCCTGTCTCTTTACAAATCTTTAGAAACTCTAACTCATCTTCCTCCTCCTCCTCTTCCTCCTCCTCTTCCTCCACCGTATAGTTCTGACTCAAGCTCATTGCGCTATGCGGTGAATCAGCTGGAACTATCGTGGATTCCGTGTAGTCCACCATCGATGAGAACATAAACATGTTGTTATCGTTGCTACCGTGGTTGTTGTTGTTACGTATCAATTCATCTCTGGACTCTTTTCTATGGTTGAAGGAATAAGGGCTATAGTTTGAATCTGATTCCATCATTGTTTCAGTTTGAATGAACGAGAAGAGGTTATCGAACAGTTTGTTTTCGAAATCGTCGTCCTTCCTGTGTAGATCTTTGTAACCATACCTATAAAAATTGTTTTAGAGATTTATAACGGTCTTCAGACTCTTTTTTCTAAAGAACATAGAAGAAGAGAGGACAGTACCTGGCTACGCAGCGGAACATTCGGAATGTCTTTGGTCCGATTCTCTTCACAAGAAACCTCTCTTCTTCAGGGACGGTGTAGACTGGAAGGTTCTTGACGCAGACAAAGACTAGGACAGAGTGAATCGCGGGGAGGTTAGTGATGAAATGAGAGAAGATGTGAGGGACACCACTCGCTAGTTCCGTGTGGACTAACCCGATCCCGGGGACACGAACCAGCCCAAGGCTTGGACCGAGACCGAGTATCCAACTCATGGAAACTTTGCTGTGCACTTCAAACTCATATTTCTTGACTGTTACATAATTCCAAACAAACATTACCAAGAGACAGATCGCTGCTATGATGAGCGGAACCCATCCTCCTTCGTTCACCTTTAAGATCACAGCCGAGAAGTATGACAACTCCACTGCGAGGGAGAGAACGGTGAATACAAGGACAAAAATCCAGTGGCGCCGCCACACGAGAAGCATGGTCAGCACCATCAATAATGTGGTCACAAGCATAACCACCACAACCGCAGTTCCTACATTCGCCAAGATACCAAAACAGACAGATGAATACTCAAAAATATCTAACCAAAATTAATGGCACACCTCTAGTCATGTACATCTTACCGTATGCATTTCCGATCTCGGTCTGGTTCTTGAAACTGGCAGTGACGGTGATGCAACCAATCATGAGTATCCAGTTAATATCAGGGCAATAGATCTGACCTAGGAACTTCTTGGAAGTGTGAACAATTTTAACCCGAGGGAAACACCCATGAGACACAGCCTGTTTGATTATCGAATAAGTGCATGAGATGGTAGCTTGGCTCCCAACAATTGCAGCTCCCGTCGCGACTATTAACATTGGCCAATATACACTTTCTGTGGGGTCAAAAAGAAAGAAAGTTAGTTAGAGGAGCTTTCACCTCAGAAACAGATGATGATTCTTTGACCATTAATCTTAGAATATCAGGTAATGATCAACGGGACCAAATCTTGGTTGGATCGACTATGGATTAGATTGTGCGGGCTATGATATCATTTTAAATCAGAAGAATTTCTAAAAAAAAAAAATTGATTGTAAGTAGATTTACTTATATCTTTTATAATAAATTAAGATCTTAATTAACTTCTAACATGGGACTTTACTATGAAATATGCATGACTTCAAGACTAGTAAAGCTCTTTTGGCAAAGGTTTAGGACAAACCAGGGATAGATGCATAGAAGGCGTCTTTATAATGTTCCTTGTGGTTCACAAGATACGCAGCTTGTCCGCAGTATGCTAGAAGAAGACAAGGGAACACAAAAAGTGTAAAAGCGAGTTGTATCGCTAGTAAAGGGAAATAAGAAATGTCTGCGTATAGTGCCTCTGTGCCTACACATTTTTTTAATAAAAAACATTTTAGAAATAGTTTCTAACGATGTGAGACTTTCTAACAATTTAGAGATAAATAAAGATACTTTCTGATGCTAGCTTTACCTGTTATGCTGAGAAGAATGCCACCGAGCGAAATCCAACCATCTCGTCCTCGTCTTTTGAAGTAGAAGTATAAATATGTTGGCGAAAATGCTTTTAAAACGCTTGTATCGTGCTTGCAGATGTTGTATATGCCAGTGGCTCCAATAAAGAGGAACCAAATAAGAACGATAGGCGCAAAGAGCCATCCGACCTTGTCTGTACCATAGTGTTGCATACTGAACAGTCCAATTAAAAGGACGACAGACACAAGCACAACGATGTCTGCAGAACAAAATGATCATAGAAAGTGAGCAAGAACTAAACCGCCCGGAAACTTGAAATATGACATGTTACCGCTGCTCATGTTTGGATTGTTGACTCTAATCCCACCAGTAGCTGAAAGAACTGTAAAAAGGGAAGGTTTATAAGCTTGAAATGTTTGAGTAAACATGTCAAGAAAGAAAGTAGGAGAAGCTTAGTTACCGGAGATGGCTGGGGTTAAGATACCATCACCTATCATCATACACGTCCCTAGTAGAACAATGACAAGAAGGGCTCTCTTCTTTGAATGTCTACTCTCCATCCAATTCTTTGTTTTAGCAGCAAAAGATCCTTCAGCGACTGAAGTTCGACTATAAGTCGTGAGATCCTCATCGCTGCGTTGCTGATTCGGGATGAGATTCACATTAGCATGTCTACAAAGCAAAGAGTATATAGCTAAAGTCCCACCTGCACACAAACATTGACTATAAACTAAACCGGTTTTGGTTAAAACAACATTGAGTCAAGCTTAGTTTACCTTGACCGTTGTCATTAGCTTTGCAGACAATAAACACATACTTGATGAGAGGTATAAGCAGAAGAGAGTAAATGATCAAAGAAAGAGCTCCAATCACATCTTCACTATCATCAATTCCATCAGGGAATGTATTGTAAAACACATATAACGGAGAAGTCCCTAGATCGCCGTAAACTATCCCTAGACTTTGGAATGATAGTCTCAGTAACATCCACATTGACAAGCCCTGATGAAAAAGAAAAATTTAAAAACCTAAAATTTCTCTATGTCTCAAACTCTCTATATGAAAGTGAAACAGAGCAAGTGGTTACCTTTTCTTTGTTCGTGTTCTTGAGCATATTAGCTTCTTCATCCATGGGTTGATCGAGTCCCTCCTCAAATTCCCTCATAGCTTCTCTGTCTCTTTCTTCAATCGTGCTTTCTCCTTCTGTAACAGATGCTTCTACCCTTTCCGCCATTTTTTTGTGATCCTAATATGAAACTCTTTTTTTGTTTTGACATGAATATAAGAAGCGACTCGAGTTATTACAGAGCACGTAATGTCTTGTCAACTCTGGTTCTATCATGGAATTGAATAAAGACTACACCGGAAGAAAAAAAATACTCAAAACTTATGAAGAAAGCGACACCCCCTTTTATAAGAATTCTTAAATTAGAAATAAAGAGAATCAGTCAATCAGATAATAGTTTGAAAGACAATGACAAAACTAAAGACGAGTGGTATATACTTTTCTGTCTTTCAAATAGTGGCATATACTTCGATTTCTGATTGTAATATTTATTGAAAAAGCAATCATAACTTATTGACACCGTATGAAAATGGTTGTGTATTTTCCTTTGATGTTGTTTTCACCAACCTGACAGTCTGACACATGCCGCACAACTTTTATATTCGGGTACCATGAAATCCTTTTTGGTACACATGTAATGGGTCGTATACTGACAATAATAAAATACTCTCTGTTTATATTTTGATGACATTTAGATTTTTTCGTACAGATTAAAAAAATAATTCATTAATAAAAACATTTTAGAAATAGTTTCTAACGATGTGAGACTTTCTAACAATTTAGAGATAAATAAAGATACTTTCTGATGCTAGCTTTACCTGTTATGCTGAGAAGAATGCCACCGAGCGAAATCCAACCATCTCGTCCTCGTCTTTTGAAGTAGAAGTATAAATATGTTGGCGAAAATGCTTTTAAAACGCTTGTATCGTGCTTGCAGATGTTGTATATGCCAGTGGCTCCAATAAAGAGGAACCAAATAAGAACGATAGGCGCAAAGAGCCATCCGACCTTGTCTGTACCATAGTGTTGCATACTGAACAGTCCAATTAAAAGGACGACAGACACAAGCACAACGATGTCTGCAGAACAAAATGATCATAGAAAGTGAGCAAGAACTAAACCGCCCGGAAACTTGAAATATGACATGTTACCGCTGCTCATGTTTGGATTGTTGACTCTAATCCCACCAGTAGCTGAAAGAACTGTAAAAAGGGAAGGTTTATAAGCTTGAAATGTTTGAGTAAACATGTCAAGAAAGAAAGTAGGAGAAGCTTAGTTACCGGAGATGGCTGGGGTTAAGATACCATCACCTATCATCATACACGTCCCTAGTAGAACAATGACAAGAAGGGCTCTCTTCTTTGAATGTCTACTCTCCATCCAATTCTTTGTTTTAGCAGCAAAAGATCCTTCAGCGACTGAAGTTCGACTATAAGTCGTGAGATCCTCATCGCTGCGTTGCTGATTCGGGATGAGATTCACATTAGCATGTCTACAAAGCAAAGAGTATATAGCTAAAGTCCCACCTGCACACAAACATTGACTATAAACTAAACCGGTTTTGGTTAAAACAACATTGAGTCAAGCTTAGTTTACCTTGACCGTTGTCATTAGCTTTGCAGACAATAAACACATACTTGATGAGAGGTATAAGCAGAAGAGAGTAAATGATCAAAGAAAGAGCTCCAATCACATCTTCACTATCATCAATTCCATCAGGGAATGTATTGTAAAACACATATAACGGAGAAGTCCCTAGATCGCCGTAAACTATCCCTAGACTTTGGAATGATAGTCTCAGTAACATCCACATTGACAAGCCCTGATGAAAAAGAAAAATTTAAAAACCTAAAATTTCTCTATGTCTCAAACTCTCTATATGAAAGTGAAACAGAGCAAGTGGTTACCTTTTCTTTGTTCGTGTTCTTGAGCATATTAGCTTCTTCATCCATGGGTTGATCGAGTCCCTCCTCAAATTCCCTCATAGCTTCTCTGTCTCTTTCTTCAATCGTGCTTTCTCCTTCTGTAACAGATGCTTCTACCCTTTCCGCCATTTTTTTGTGATCCTAATATGAAACTCTTTTTTTGTTTTGACATGAATATAAGAAGCGACTCGAGTTATTACAGAGCACGTAATGTCTTGTCAACTCTGGTTCTATCATGGAATTGAATAAAGACTACACCGGAAGAAAAAAAATACTCAAAACTTATGAAGAAAGCGACACCCCCTTTTATAAGAATTCTTAAATTAGAAATAAAGAGAATCAGTCAATCAGATAATAGTTTGAAAGACAATGACAAAACTAAAGACGAGTGGTATATACTTTTCTGTCTTTCAAATAGTGGCATATACTTCGATTTCTGATTGTAATATTTATTGAAAAAGCAATCATAACTTATTGACACCGTATGAAAATGGTTGTGTATTTTCCTTTGATGTTGTTTTCACCAACCTGACAGTCTGACACATGCCGCACAACTTTTATATTCGGGTACCATGAAATCCTTTTTTGGTACACATGTAATGGGTCGTATACTGACAATAATAAAATACTCTCTCTGTTTATATTTTGATGACATTTAGATTTTTTCGTACAGATTAAAAAAAAATAATTCATTAATAAAAACATCATTAACTGTTTAGCCAACTACAATTTCTATCAATGATAAAATAAGACATAAACACAAAACATAAATGGTTATATAATATAAATTTAATAAATTTCACTGAAAATTAAGAATTTTATTGAATTTGAAATAATTATTTATTTTATTTTTTTTAATATTAATTTTTTTTACGAATCAAATTAGATGTATAATTAAAATATATAAAAAATCAGATATCAAGATACCAAATATCCACAATTCTGTAAGACGAATCGAATTAAATTATTGATTATTTGGATGAAACGAATCGGATTACAAATATTTCAAAAACATAGATATTTGATTCACGTTCACCCTTAACACGCATATACATCATTATGTGAAGCTTGCAAAAAAAAAAATTTAAATATCAATTTTTATATATTATTAATTTAAGAAGCATCAGTCGGAAAGACCCAAGTTAAACAAACAGTCATCTTGATCGGAAATGCTAATAATATCTCTCTTATAAAAAAAACTGACAATAGAATAATACCTCTATATTCTTCACACGACCCAATTATAATCCAAAAGAATACGAGTATAACCAACGTCGAGTTGGCTTAGTGGTATAGAGATTGCAGCTGTAGCTATCACCATAATGCTTGGGTTCTCAGCAAAGAAGTGAAACCATCTTTTTCTTTACCAAAAAAAAAAAAGAGTACGAGTATATATTCCCAGGGTCGGACGCAGGTACATAGTAGGTGTGGCATGTGTCCCATATCCATTTTATTTTTCCTTTGATAATTACTATATGATTTATTTAAAAGCACTTAATCTAATTATTTGTTGTAACAAGTGCCATATACTAAATAACTTCCTAGTTCCGCCCCTGTATATTCCTATTGTTTATAAATTAAAAGTGTATACTTCTATTGATTGAGCAAGTATATACGATTTGTGATGTACATAATAGATGGCCAAAGATTAGTTACTGTTGGTTGCCGATCGCGATGTTATGAGTACTCATATAGGGCCTGACTGGTTCAAACGCAGCGGTTGCGGTTGCGGCTGCGGGAGTTTACGGATGCGGGTGGTTGCGGTTTCAAGCGTTATGTTGCGTTTTGTATGATTGGCGTAACGTTTGAAATTGTTGCGTTTGCGGGATGTTTATGACTGGTTGATTATGAGATATTGCAGCGGTTTAATAATAAATTACCAATATAAACATATTATAACATTATAAAAATATAAAACATACTTTTGTGATAAATATAATAATTATTAATATACTATGAATATAAATGTATATATATATTAAGTTTCAAAAAATTCTAATCATGAATAGATAGTTTAAAGTTTTTATAAAATAAATTATGACACTGTTTGTGAATTTAAATTAATATATAAATTTTGTATCTATTTTTATTTATAATATTTCCATTTTTTATTTTTAATTTTAATTTTAAAATATTTAGAAAACATAATTTTATATTTTTTGTATCCAACCGCAACCGCCCGCAACCGCAAACGCTAGCTGGAATCAGCTTTTGATTTTAAGAGGTTCGGAGCGGTTTGAAGTGTTTTGTAGCGGTCTGTATGATTGTTTTGAAACGCTATCAACCACTACGAACCGCAAAAGTTGCGTTTGCGGGTGGTAGCGGGAAAACCAGTCAAGCTGTTAGGATATGATAAAACAATATATGAACAATTCCATTTACTATATATAAGTTTATAACCAATCCTGAACCACGCATAATATATAAAAATTGAAATTTATACGGTTTGTGTGCACGCATGTAATAGAGAATATCAATTTATATTCTGTTTTATTTTATTATTGATCGAATTGTGGTAATATGAATAATTAATGATATTTTTTGTTTAGAAGATCAAAAATTAAAGTGTATTAATTTCAATTTTACAAAAGCATGTAATAGAGACTTTTTAAACCTAATTTCGTGTGTTAACATTAAATCATTATTTACGATATATAGACAGAGAAATAAAGGTAGACTCTTTCCTCCATTCGATAGTGTTTTTTCCTGTGTCAAAGGGCCCGACTGGTTCAAACGCAGCGGTTGTGGTTGTGGTTGCGGCTGCGGGAGTTTGCGGATGTGGATGGTTGCGGTTTCAAGCGTTATGTTGCGTTTTGTATGACTGGCATAACGTTTGAAAATTGTTGCGTTTGCGGGATGTTTATGACTGGTTGATTATGAAATATTGCAGCGGTTTAATAATAAATTACCAATATAAACATATTATAATATTATAAAAATATTAAAAAACATATTACTGCGATAAAATATAATAATTATTAATATAATATGATTAATAATAATATTATGTTTATTTATTTAATTTTTTAATTAGTTGAAAATTATACTTTTAATATATATTTTTGAAGATTTATATTAAAAACTTTTAAAGAATATTTTGTTTCGTTTTATTTATGTGTATATCTTTATAAATGTATATATATTAAGTTTTAAAAAATTCTAATCATGAATAGATAGTTTAAAGTTTTTATAAAACAAATTATGACACTGATTGTGAATTTAAATTAATATATAAATTGTGTATATTTTTTTATTTATAATATTTCTATTTTTGATTTTTAATTTTTAATTTTTAAATATTAAAAAAAATAATTTTATATTTTTGTATCCAACCTTAACCGCCCGCAACCGCAAACGCTAGCTGGAACTAACTTTTGATTTTAAGGATTCGGAACGGTTTGAAGCGATTTGTATGATTGTTTTGAAACGCTGTCAACCGCTACCAACCGCAAAAGCTGCGTTTGCGGGTGGTAGCGGAGAAACCAGTCAAGCCCAAAATGTTCACGGTATTTTCAAATTCAACTTTATTTTTATTAATTTTATTAAATCAAAAATTTAATAATATTTATTGATTTCTTTGCAAATACTATGAAGAATTTGACCCAAAATTAATAAACTTGTTGGTACTTTTATATTGCATTACGTTACGGGAAACAACAATCAGTAATGCGTTATAAATGCTTGATTAACTGGAAAACATTAATCTATCACGTCAATTTTGATTTGAATACGTTGAATATTTTGATGGTTGGAAATTATAGTTCACAGTCACACAATACCCTACTGGAAGGAAATATAAAACGTTTTCCTACTTTTTGTATTCTTTTTCCTTCAATTTGTCAAACAATCTTATCATAAATAATTCGGTTCATATGCAAGCTTACCAAGCAAAATTAAATTAACATAACCAAACTAAAACCGATTTGAGTAAGTTAAAATACCTAACCAAAACCAATTGGCTACTCCTCTAGTGCTCTACATTTTTTCCCCTTAATATGGCACAAGATCCGATGAAATAAACCATGTTTTTGTATCAAATTAATAGTTTCATCTGTTTAAAAAGGTTTATGTTATACATGAGCTGCTTCTTGAAAATATTGTAGTAAAACCAGTAAATTACTAGTTGCATAGAAGCTAGGATGTCAATGCACAAAAGTTGGTAGACTTCTCTAGTTTCTGTGACTTTAGAACAAGGCCTAGCGAGGTAATAAAGCATACGGCCATTGATATTGATCGTATTAAATTGTTTTAAAAGACGATGTGGTAGACAATTACTTGGAATATTTCTCCATCGACTTGATACATCTCCTCCTAGTAGCAAGACCCAATGCTCTGACACCCATGTTACTAAGTTCCCAATTCTCTCTCTACGTTTTGAAACTGTGCAAAACACTTTATATTGATCATGAACAGAATCGTGTCCGATACATTACATGGTCCTCTTAGACTTGTCGTTTTCAGCTAGGATGTTAGATTCTTCTGTGTCGGGTAAGACAACAAGCTGTCTAGTGGTAGTGTTATATATTTGAGCTCTTTGCCCATTGGTTATTTATTGTCTTCTTAATAGAATATATTTTCTTATATTTGTTTTAAATTTCTGTTGTATTAAGTGTAGGATTTTTTAGTTAATTTTTATAGCTTAATTTATCTTTGTTTTGAGTATATTATAGAAAAATTGAATCACTTGACTATTTTATCTATCAAAGGATCAGTTATAAAATTTGATTCTGAAAACTTGTACTAATATTGTAAGTCTAAGTGCAAATGTACTAATCTTTATAACTTTTTTTGTTAGCTTAGTTATTTAATTTTATTTTATATAACAATGTTGTTCCTTGTTCTAAATATTTTTTAACTAATTTATTTATGCTAACTTAGTTCATTAATTTTTTATATTTTATTCGATTATGACATCCGAAATCATTGACACGGTTCTGTCTCCAAACTTCATCACAAATCACAATCATAATAAGATCCAAAGCAATAACAACTCATGTTCGATAAGCTAAATACATCATTCGATCTCCATACTACATACATTACAAAATACAACACTAACAAGTGATAATCAAGTATCAGCAAGTTCACAATATATTGATCTCATCAAACTTCACAACCAGCAAGCAGTAATCATGCAGAAGAAAACCTAATATAGTTTGGATATTTTTGGTAATAAGTAGATATTCGTCATAAATAAAAACAAACACGGAATTACGAAGTCAGACCTCCAATATCTGGGAATCAGAAAATCCTTCTGTTTTCTGCTTTCCATTGCTCATGTAGGTGAAGAAATCAACAGGGAAAACGAGCTAGAGCTACAGAAAATTTATAGATTTCGAATTTGATGACAGAGAGAAAGTGAAGGTTTTAGAGATGAACAGAAGATTTTACGGACAAAATATTAATAATATAATGGTTTTATTTGATAATTTATTCAGAAAAAACATAATATTTGGTGTTGCCACGTTGGTTATGAATTTCCCTTCTCAAAGGGTTCGACCAACACTGGTTGCATAACTCCTTTTTTCTCTCTTTTCCTTTTGAAAAGAAACAAAGTCATCTGATTCAAATTGTGCTCTGGTTGTGAGATCGGACGCCGCTTGGATCTCGAGCAGGAAGATTGCAGGATTAGGATGGACTCTGCTTTCATCCCCGAGCAGCAGAGAGTTTCAAGATCTCGTGGAGTACGTATCTTCACCACTAATGGCGGAGGGACTAGTCCTTAGGGAGGCGGTTCTCACCTGTCGTCTGGAACTCAGAATGATCTGTTTCGAATCAGACTCTGCCCAACTCATCAAATGCCTTAACTCGGATTCGGTTGTCCCCGAACTTCACAGCATCGTCTCAGATATTTTAGCTATTGTAGCTGATTTCTCTCTTGTCTCTTTTGTTTGGATCCCTCGTGAGAGGAATTTGTTAGCTGACTCTTTGGCAAAACTTGCCTTGAATGCTGTAGCCCCTGTGGTAGTTGTGGAGGAACTTAATGTAAGCAAGAACGATAACCAGTACGTAATGTAATGCGGGATATTTACTTACCACTAGTGCTGCATATACAGTTAAGTACAAAGATGACCAAGTTGTCTGAAATCATAACTTTTATCTTTTAACGGGTCTAAGCATATATATAGACATGGAACAGTAATATTTTTGACAAATTCTGTTACACAGCTTACTTGTCGATACTGAGAATGAAGGTGTCACAGGGGCAATAACGGTGTGATAAGTGCGGTAAATGCATCGACTAAAGATTTGTATTCTGTGAGGTGTGAACATAGGGACGATGAATATTCAAAATCAAAAGTATCATCCACAATGTTTCTTTTACAAAGTACAACTTCAATCCTGAAGGTAAATTAAAGAAGATGCACTTAGCGTGTGATATTAAAAACACCTGTGGAAAAAAAACCTGTGAAAGTATAAAATATGTAATTTTCATCATATACCGAAAATAATAGACCATAAACTTGATGTGAATATAATACCGATATCTGTCTATAAATTACGTGTGCATGGCTGTAGTTGCATACTTGCATGAGCTCATATCGCAGATCCTCTCAGACTCTTAGCTATCTTTAACTCTGTACTAACGTGTGACCATGATGTGCTTGGACACCAAGGGATAGGATCATCTCCGGGTACAAATCGGTTTTGAACCACAGTATAGACAGACATGGAAAATGGAGGTGGCACATGGGCAATGACGGTGTGAAATGTACGCTAAATGCATCGATTAAAGATTTTTATTCTGAAAAATAATTTAGATATTAAAAATATATATAATGTTACTGTTAATTTTTTAATATCTCAAATCACATAATAGAAATAAAAAGGTAATGAAAAATATCTTACCAGTTAGAAAAGGAAAACAAAAAAAATAAAAATAAATAACAACTTTATCATCTCATATATGGTATATGATATATCATATATCTATATATAATATGGTAGCGGTGATCGTGTTACCTTGGCTGATTTCACTACGGCTTGCCCCTAGTCTGGTAAAACCGTGGAATGTAACCTTTGAGGGAAGGACATGTAATGTTGTTGTTGCATTCTAAATAGTTCATACTGGTTTTTTTTTTTTTTTTTTTTTTTGAAATATGAAATTTATTCAACCCGAGAATCGGGAATTCAGGTCCGGTTTCAAGCACGATTTGAACAAAATTTCCAAGTAAACCTATCACATCCTAGTTTCGCCCACCCACTAAACCCGGCATGTTCCACTATTCAGCTCTAAGCATTCCTAGGACTCAGTTGCTGTTCTCGACTATGGGCGATAATCCCGCGAAAGTGAAGTTCTCCTCATTGCTTCGGATACCGGGATTCCCGAGTTGCCGTTGACGTAGCTAGCTTCCAAGGATCGCCTCATAACTTGTAACCCTCCCTGTCGTTTAAGCGCTAGACGGAAAATAGAAGTGGAGGTTTCGAGAGACCCTTACCGAGGAGAGCTCCAAGAGACCAAGCTGTACACACCTCTATCCCGCCTCGAACCTTGCAGAAGACGAGTTGCTTTCACCGCCACCACCATATCAGGTTGCCTCCAATACCTGCACAGAAAGTCACCACACTGCCGCAAGATCAAGCGAAGCTTTACGGCACCGGGATGGGTAGAAAACCAAACGTTTGACACGGAGAAGATTAATGACTCCCGAGAATCGCCTCCACGTTTGAGACCTCCGAGAACCGGACGTCGTTGACTGAGCATGTTAGATCCCCAAACCCGTGTCAAAAGGAGAGGAGAATAGACAAATAAGAATCCGAGAGACTCGAAACCAAGATAAAAGCCGCCGCCTTTAGCTTGGTTGAACTGATAGGAAGCCGAGTTGTGAAGAGTCGAGATGAAGTAGTACGACCAGAAGCCTCCGACAGCCATAGACGACCACCGGAACCCGCAGAGAGAACGGGTATAATCACAAGCCGCTCCCACACAATTCTGAACAGAACCAAGCGCCATCACTCCTGCACGCTAAGCTCACGAATCGCCTCTGAGGCCCAAGAAAGACCAACGGAGCTCACCTAACCCTCGGGTAAAAGAACAGGTCCACATCGACACCGACATGAACTGAAGAACCAAAACCCTCGAGAAGAAAGAGTTGGGATTTATATCTTTGTACGGATACTTGACAATCTAACACTAATTAATTAGAAAGATGTGAACTTTTTTTTTGTTTTTATCCCTAAGGCAAAGGTGTGTGCTTTTTTAGAGTTTTATTGTTCACAGGTGGCTCGTTTCGTGGGCGTGACAAAAGCAGTGACACAAAGCCGTCGCCAATATTGACTCTCTAAACTATTGGATTTATATATAAACTGTATTAGCTGAAACATAATATATAGAAGCTTTAGTTGATGTCTTACTCCACGATCCTCACCCACAACACCTTCCTCTCTCTCGCTACAAAGTTCACTACTCGTGGATCTCGTCTTCAGGTAAACATCATTGCAATCCACTTGAGAGTCTTATAACTTTTCTGGTTTTGTCTTCCATCAGAGTACTGATTTTGAGACAAAAGATTCCAACTTTTGATCCCGTCCACACTAAGATGCTCTGTTTTTGTTTATGAACCTCTGTTTCTCATACTATGATGGCATGCTCTGTTTTCGTTCTTCAACCTCTGTTTCTCAAAATTGAAATTTGATCGTTTGCTTTCAATTTTTGGTCATAAGTGTACACTAGCAATGGCTCGATCTGCGGTTGATGAGACATCAGACTCTGGAGCATTTCAAAGAACTGCTTCAACATTCCGTAACTTCGTCTCAAGAGATTCCAACTCTCAGTTTCCAGCTGAACCTGGTAGATACCATCTTTACATATCGTATGCTTGTCCATGGGCTTCTAGATGCCTCTCATACTTGAAGATCAAAGGACTTGACGATGCTATAAGCTTCTCGGTTCGTAGACTCAAACCCCTTTAAAACTGCTTATGTTCATGACAATATTGACTGAATAGTTTCCTTGTTTGGTTTCCATCAGTCTGTTAAACCCATTTGGGGAAGAACAAAAGAAAGTGATGAGCATATGGGATGGGTCTTCCCGGATTCAGACACTGAGGTTCAAGGAGCTGAACCTGACCATCTTAATGGTGCTAAGAGTGTAAGAGAACTCTATGAGATTGCTAGCCCAAACTACACCGGGAAGTATACTGTTCCTGTAAGTCTTTTTTTGCTTCTCAGTATTTGTTTTTGCAAGTCTTTGAGTTGGAACTAGATTATTTTTAATGACAGGTTCTCTGGGATAAAAAGCTGAAGACTGTTGTGAACAATGAGAGCGCAGAGATAATCAGGATGTTCAACACTGAGTTCAATCATATTGCGAGGAACCCTGAGCTTGACCTTTACCCTTCTCATCTCCAAGCTAAAATCGATGAAGCTAATGAATGGATTTACAGTGGGGTCAACAACGGTGTCTATAGATGTGGTTTTGCAAAGAAACAAGAACCTTACGAGGAGGTAAGTGCGAGAAACAGTACTGTCTATTCTACATGATCCCATGAGAGTTTAAAAGTTGTTATGGTTCTTGTTTGTAGGCAGTGCAGCAAGTGTATGAAGCACTAGATAGATGCGAGGAGATTCTTGGAAAGCATCGTTACATCTGCGGTAACACTTTGACTGAAACAGATATCAGGTTGTTTGTGACACTTATAAGATTTGACGAGGTAAGTGAAACCGACAAGAACTAAATAAACACAATAAAGGAACAAGTTTTTAATTTTGAAACATTGATGATGCAGGTTTATGCGGTTCACTTCAAGTGCAACAAGAAACTCTTAAGGGAGTATCCGAACCTGTTCAACTACACGAAAGATATTTTTCAAGTCCCTGGTATGAGTAGCACCGTGAACATGAACCACATCAAGCAGCATTACTATGGAAGCCACCCTTCGATTAACCCTTTTGGGATCATCCCCCATGGACCAAACTTCGATTACTCTTCGCCACATGATCGACACAGATTCTCCAAATGATAAATAACAAGTCTTTTGGCACTTGAGTTATCTTCAGAAAGTTTCCAAATAAAGTTTGTGTCTTTTAATATTTTAAAGTGATGTTTGAGAAAATAAAAGCTTGATGTTTATCATGTTACAGTTTGTAGTCTCAGTAGTTGAGACAATGTTGGTCTGATCATAAATAAACTTTTCTTCCCACTACAACATTGCATTTTCTGAAATTCAAGGCTTCATGTGAGATTTACAATCTTGCTAGGGACCTCGTTGATAAAAATTCTTGTACCTCAAATTTTTTTTTTTTAGTTTTTCCAATTCTGTAGCTGGTTTGTTTGTCTCCGCAAAATTGAAAGTCCAGAACCCGATTTTCCAGCCCTTAGGTTGGATACTTATTTGATCAAAAACAAAATCAGAAAACTAGCTCATAAACACAGTAATTATTAGTTGAAATTAAAAGCTGTAATATTTGATTTTAGTAAAAAAAAGATATGATTTTTATAGAAAAGTCATGAGCTTTTGCTTTGTTTAAGTTTTCTGAGAAAACGTTTCATGTGAAACAGGTAAAACGATCACTCTCGACCGTAACACAAGTATTGTGGTTCCTCAAGATAGAGATGGTCTACTTGCAATTGATGTCTTAGACCCTGATCAGGTAAATGTTCATAGTTTCTGCACATTCTGTTCATTGAGCTTTGTTTAGATTGTTGATCAAGTCAAAGACATTGTGTAGATTGTTGGACGAGTGTTCTATTTACATGAGATGATTGTTGAGATGCTTGGTTGGGGATGGCAAAACCCTTTTTTGGTTTTGGTTATGATTTCGCCAAAGCAACATGTGAAAACAACATATCTCTTCTGAATTTTTTTTTATATATAAGTTAAGGTTTTGGCGTTAACGTTGATGGTCAGTTTATTAACAGTTCTGGTGTTTGCAATTTTCCGTAGACTTCAGGAAATTAAGGACTTATTTGCTGAGAAGTTGGAATCAGTTTACAAAGCTTCAGGAGAGAAGAATATCAATGTTATCTATGGGAGGACTGTTGGTGAAATGTTTTATGAGTCTGCACAGTGATGTATGTATTTGTAAATCAGTCCTTATGTTATCTTTACATCTCAATCTGATTTTTTTTTTTTTGTGTGGTGGAAATTCTACTTTTCATTAGATATTCGACAAGTATGGACAGAATTGGATTGCTATTGCTGCTCCATTTCGAGGTAACTTCACAGACTTTTAGTAGTTATGATTGTACGCGAGACACTTACCAAGACTGATTGGTTATTGATTTCAGGCAGGGATGTTTAAACGGGTAAGAAGCCCGCGGGCCTGATGGGTAAATTTTAAACGGACAGCACCCGTACCCGTTTAATTCAATATAAAATCATAACTGGTTCAGAGAGGGTCGACCTGTTAAAGGTGTTTCTTATACGGGTTTATCCGCAAAATAAAAGGGTGCCCGTTTAGTTTTTTTATTATAGAAAAAGTATATAAAACGACGTTGTATGATATTAGGTTTTGTTTTGATCTCAAAAATTAAAATCTTCATGCCGTCAAGTTTTTCTCTCCTCTTAGCTCTGTCTCTGTGTCGATGAAACTGAGAAAGTGAAGAACGTGAATCAAATTTGAAGAACACAATTGTGAGTTTCTTTGTTTTCTTCACTAGCTAAGAGAAGGTAAGCATCTAATATTTTCATTTACTTTCTCATTTTGTGTTTAAACGGGCAGGACTTAAAGAGGCCCGAATAGCCCGTTTTAACATCCCTAATTTCAGGTGCTCCCTGGATACATTATATCGACTTTACTGAATGGAATGTCATTTGTCACTGGCTGGGAACATAACTTTTTCGTCTCAAAATGGAGCATGCATCAACTGGTAAACGGATGATCAGTTCACAATAATCTCTTTTGATTATATTATATCTTTTGATACAAGTTTTCCCCTTGTTTCTTATGTTGTTTTCAGCTTATTGAGTGTCCATCCATATACGAGCTGATGTGTTGCCCTTATTTCAAATGGGAACTCCCTTCCGTTTTAGAGCTGTGGCAAGAGAAAGAGAGCAATGATGGAGTCGGAACTTAATTCTGGTGTAGTTCTTGAGTTTTCACAAAGCTCTTTCTAATAATAAGCCAAGTGGCTAGAGCATTAAAGGACTACTGGTTTAACGTTTTCATAGATAACGAGAAGAGGAAGCAGAGGCATCGAATACATATTCAGCGCGATCAAAAGATCAAAAGTCGCTATAGTGATCTTCTCTGATAGGTACGCAGCGTCAGAGTGGTGTCTGCACGAAGCGGTAAAGATTTGCAATATTTACGTTTTTGTCCTTGGCACATTATATTATGGACTTAAATAAAAAAAAATCTATTTACTCACGAAGAAAGAATATGAAACTGTTGAAGGTTTCTGTTCAGCTTTTTCATGATTTTCGAATCCTGGTCGGACCAGTGTAAGAGATCGATCAAAGTAGCAAACAGTCAACCAGAGCCGATTTTAAGGAAACCCTAATAAAACAAATTTTGACCCCAATATTTAAAGAGTTAATATGCATAATTTTTTTTCAAAAAATATACATAAATTTAAGGATTCTTAAATTATAGAGATCTATTTCTATTAAAACCTTAAATGTTTATGGTTTTAATTAAGGATACTGCTGCTAACACTGTTTTCCTTTTGGTGTTTTCGAGTTTTTTTTGTTTTATTTTTTAAATCAGATTTTGTTGGAACTACCATTTTCTTTAAAATTAACCGTCTAGCTAACTCCTGAATCACATTTTACATCAAACTGAGTAATCTACCGTTCCAAAAATTGAATCGGTCCATTTTCTCTCCATTTCACTTCTTTGAGCTCCAAGATCCTAATCTTTCGCATTTTCTTCCGAAAATCAAACATGTAATGTAAATAACTTTGGAAAGGCTAAAATATATAGTAAAATCTCCCATTCAAAAACCGAAATAAAGGTTGATAAAAATGCAACAAATCAGATTCCCTACGGCTAACCATCAAGAAATACAATTTAACTTACAAATCAATGAATCATTATAGTTTTTACAAAAAAAAAACAAATCATTATAGTTTTAAACTAGTAGAACCCGGAGAGAAATATCTTACTGAACTGATCATATATGCAATCATATATGAAATGTTGACAACATGAATGTCTTTTTCATGCATAAGTATGTTTACTATAATTAAAAAATTTAAACTAAAGATGGCTAAATACACGCATTAAGGTTTATAAAAAAACAGCGGTGTCAGTGACAAAAAAAAAAGGTGGTGTTAGTTAACTTATCACCTTAACCGCCAATTGATAATGCTTGTTTTCTGTCATGATCCATTTGTCTCGTCTCTCGTGAATGACCCACATCAACCAACATGGATGATGATACAACTCAATGCTTTTCTTTTGTTGTTTATGCGTTAATTAAACTCCCATAACATATACGATAATTTGATAAAGCAATTATATAATCTTTACTTTGACCGGTAGAAACAGTATCTGCTATAACATTTGGATGATAACTAAATCAAAAGAATATAGATATCGGTTAATCATTCCATAATTTATATAATTATTAGTGGTAATAGATTTTGATGAGAAAAAAAAAATTGGTAATAAGAAAATTTGCTATTTGGTAAAACCATTTCGTTGTATATTAAAACGTGGGTGTGCATGCGTATCGAGGAATCATAGTAAAACAGTCTCATCAACAATGCCTTCAGTCAAAAAGAAAGAAAAAAAAAACACAGTCTCAACAACAAATCGGTTTGGATATTTCACACTGATATTGACATTTAACTAAAAAAATTACAAATCACTTTTCACTGATAGTTTTTTTCTTATAATAGCCGCCTATTGATTTTTTTTTTCTATATTAGAACACCTTCAATCGTGAACCACACCGACTCGATTTCCAATGTTAACTTTTGATTATTTTATTAGTTTTTTTCCATTTCATAAAAAGAAAATTAAAAATAAACTAATCATTATCTGCATGCGTATCGTGGGACCCATTTCTGATAGCATAACAAAATCAGTTCTTGGCTTAGGATTTTTTGGCCCAGTAACGATACTGTTATAAAACAGAATCAATATTTTAATATATCTTTCTTAGGAATTAGAGCTAAGGATTTGTGATGTTACTCCGTTGTGGGTGGTCTTAGACGCCTAGGATTAGAATCTTTGGGCGGGTTATATATTGACATATTTTTTCCCTTTTCTGGTATTACTAAAAACTTAACATTCTTTTCAACACTAGGTTGTGGTTGGGAACTGGGATTGATCTATTACTGTGGTGGACATCATGAGTCATGACATTAGCTCAGTTGGGTCGCCTACGGCTACTATATTGTGTTCGTCTCACTAATCTAAATTTGAATTTTCAACTTTTGTATCATGCGAATAAATCTTAAATATTAAATGGATGCAAGCAAAATGATATAGCATTGTGTGTAACGGTCAATGGTTGAGCAAATAACGCATCAATGTTTTTAGACCGATAAAAAAGTTGTATTGTTAGAGTAAACTAACGGAAAATTTCCAGTTTAATACGAACAGAATTAGTTGTTTTGATTTACATGTTATTTTTATAATTTTATACCGTGCATTTGATGCAAGAAAATATGTTGATTGTGTATTTTTGTGAAACGAATAAAATTCTCTGTTATAAATTAATTTATAATTACTTTCATAATATATTGGAGGAATAATTTGGATATTTCAAAAAAATTATCTGTTGGTATTTTAAAATTCCTTGTTGGCGAAATAGTTGCTAATGCAAAGAATTTTAATTTCTTTAGACTGAAGCAATACACAATAGTTTTCTTATTTTAAAACTTAGCACAATAGCTAGTTTGGTTAGGACATCTCTAATGGTTATCTTTTTTTTAAGAGGATGTAAACTCAAAATGAATTTATATTTTGTTCCAATGGTTTCCCTCATTTTCCTTTCAAAAAGAAAAATTTCAAATATATTATGTTATTACTACTTATTATTAATTCTAAAGTAATGGTTATTATTTAATAAAACTTACAAATTTTATCCGAATATCATTTTATTTTAATTAATTCTTCATTATATACATAAGTTTAGTTTTAAAAAAGATACAAGAGTTTATATAGACTTATTCTAAAAGTATTAATAATTTCTTTACAGTATGAAAATATTTTGAGTTTTTTAAATGTAAAAATATTACATTAAAATTAAAGATCAATTTATAAATAAAATCCTAGCACAATTTTTTTCTCAAATGGTGCACAACTGAAAAAAAAGTTCCCTATTTTTTATATTTTTCCTCAAAATAAAGAACTATTGGAAATGGTCTTACAAGTTACAATGACAATTAATATACAATAGTTTCATCGAAAGTATTTAACTCCGATGGCCACGTTGTCAAGAAAAAAAAAAAAAAAACTCCGATGGCCACGATAACAAAGTACTTTGATTGATTGGATATTTAACATTTATATAGCTTACAAGAAGTTGACAAAAAAAAAGTATAGCTTACAAGAAAACATGAACTGGTCCACAAAACGCGAAAGCAACAATCGAAGGCCAAAAATAAACAGAATACCATCGCAGAACGCCTAGTCGATTTTGTCCTTATCTCTTTTACATATTCAACTCTTAGTTTATTGGTACACAAGATAAGTAAAGAAAACCCGACCTTTTTGTCACGTCAAACGTACTCAACTTTAGAAAAAACGATATTGAGGATTATTTGGCCCCGCTCCTACGACATTTGTGGTTGAACATAATTACTGTTGTTGACAAATCTCGTGACAGTAATTGCTACATATGGGAATGTGTATGTCGTATAGTCACACTCACATACATTCATGTATTGTGTATAATTTTAAAATGGTTAGCAATTGTCTTTCTTATCTGTAATTATATTAAACTAAAGTTTTTTTTTAAAAATTATGTATTAAACTAAGCAAGAGAAAATAAAAGATCTATACAAAAAGATATAAACTGTAAGCAAACATCAATATGAATGGCCGGTTATTCTTTTATTAACTAATCAAAATCTGAAGTGTCCATCAAATCACAATACTAGTATTGTAATGTAAGCCAAATTATAATGCACCGTTGGTCATAATGTTAAGGCATGTTTAGTTCAAAGATTAGTACGGTAGTAGATGTTTGTCCAAATCATGACATCGTAAATCATATGTTTAGCTCAAATTTTGTTTTATATGAAAAGAGCAATTTTCTTTTAAATGTGACATGTCCAGTCATTTAGAACGTAAGAGCTTTAAACATTACATATTGGATATATTTTCTCTTGACATCAGTAGACGTTGAATATCATATACCTGTACAATTAGCTGTATTCTCCCATTATAAATTTTATAGTTTATAATGTATATCAAATAGCAAATAGGATTCACCACAAGCATCAAACTGCAAGTTCAACGCAGAAATAGTATATTGCGCTTAATAAGCATCCAATGGTTGCAGATTTTTAATTGAGAAATCAACGTAACTGACGAAATTATTTAAGTTAATTTACTTTTAGGAAAAAAAAGATTTGATAATAATATTTACCAATATGCAAACTATCCGTTCAACATGATTTTTAAAATTCGTTTCAAAAATAAAATCAGTATTTTAAAAGCATAAAACTCTCTACTAGCAAGTATTCTTTGGAGGAATAACAATATATAGTAAGAAAAGTCGGTATCGTAGTATGTACACAACTACACACAGAATCGAAAAAAAAAACTATAAAAGTTACTCTATAATAGAGTTACTCTATTTTAGTGTAATTTATAGAGGAAAAATAGAGTTCCATTGGAGATGGTCTTAGACATATATATTGATCGTACATATGCAAATAAACTCCTTTACAAAGTAAAGAGAACAAGAATTTGTTCCAAAGTGAAGTGTATCATCTCATGTTTAGGATACTAAAGTAAAGTACGAAGGCGAATACTGGACCAAAAGTATTCTTTTAAAAACGTTGTATATTGATTTGCACCATCTGAGACTCATGTTGACTCTGTAACCAAATTGTAACTTCTGCATCCATGTGAACGGCGAAGGGACGGTTGTTTTCTACACTGTGTGCTAAGCTATCCGCCCGTAGATTCTCCGTCCGGGGTACATGAGCGATGTGCGAGTTGAGGAAACTTCTTTTAAAACTTAATGTCTTCCGGATAACTTTCAAATGCTGGTCATTCTTGATTAGAAACCATCTTCACGGTTGAGAACAAAGCGTACCAGCGTTACACAGCTGTCTTAAATTCTTCATACATTCCATTGCCCAAATTAATGCATCCACCTCCGAATGAAGGGGTGAGAGACATGCCCTTACATTCTCCGCCAATAAACCATCAAAACCGGTAAAGTGCTATACCAGCCTTGTCCTAAAAAAAATCCTTATGTTTCCATGATCCATCTATGAAGCACCATCGTTCGATATGGCTAGTGTGGGACTAGCTGCACGATGATGCCCTCTCATTGGGTCATTTACTACATGTGCCTCAACCCAAAGTGATGACTCCAATTGTGCTATTTTAAGCGTTTCCCTCGGATTAATATCTTGATTACTAAAAATTTTGTTATTAGGCATTTCCATATATACCATAATATCCATACAAATTGGTTATCATCCATCTTTGGATTGACTCTCCAAAAAGTAATCCATATTAGCAAAAAGAACTGATAGAAAAAATTGGGATCGATGGTATCTTAGATAATGCCCACACTTGGCGTCTTGGAGGACATTCAAAAACACATGGTTTATTGATTCCTCCGGATCTCCGCGTCGAGCACAACATATATCCCTTGTATTCCTCTTGCTTTTAGATTTTTATTACCGCAATACATCCGAAAGGAGTTGCTATAAGAAATGCTTTATCTTCGAAGGGGCACTTTCTAGTAGCTTTTAGTGTATCCACAAACTACCGATGTAATTACTTTATCTTCGTGGGGCACCGCATTCAACATGGTATAATATCTATTATTCCCGATGTAATTCACAAATTACAAACCTAAATATAATATCATTTTGTGTTCAAAAAACATAATATTATTTTATCACACACGAAAATTCACAAAACCACAAAATGCATTATCCCGAAAACCTAAAATGAATTTTTCAAAATTGCAAAACGTGTTTTCCGCCAAAATTGCAAAACGTGTTTTCCGCCAAAATTGCAAAACGTGTTTTCCGCCAAAATTGCAAAACGTGTTTTCATGCCAAAATCACAAAATCGTTTTCAAGCCAAAACCGAAACACATTTTTCCGCCAAAACCACAAAAGTGTTTTTCGCCAAAACCACAAAAGTGTTTTTCGCCAAAACCGAAAAGCGTTTTCTCATCAAAATGCATTTTTGCCAAAGCGCAAAACACGTTTTCGTGAAAACCGCGAAAACATGTCTTCCGCCAAAACCGCAAAATGTATTTTCCGCCAAAATTGCAAAACGTGTTTTCCGCCAAAATTGCAAAACGTGTTTTCCGCCAAAATTGCAAAACGTGTTTTCCGCCAAAACCACAAAGCGTGTTTTCCGCCAAAACCGCAAAATGTATTTTCCGCCAAAATTGCAAAAGCGTGTTTTCCGCCAAAACCGCAAAATGTATTTTCCGCCAAAACCACAAAGCGTGTTTTCCGCCAAAATTGCAAAACGTGTTTTCCGCCAAAACCGCAAAATGTATTTTCCGCCAAAACCACAAAAGTGTTTTTCGCCAAAACCACAAAAGTGTTTTTCGCCAAAACCACAAAGCGTGTTTTCCGCCAAAACCGCAAAATGTATTTTCCGCCAAAACCGAAATTTCGTTTTCAACCAAAACCGCACTTCTAGAAAGCTTTTAGTGTATCCACAAACTACCGATGTAATTACTTTATCTTCGTGGGGCACCGCATTCAACATGGTATAATATCTATTATTCCCGATGTAATTCACAAATTACAAACCTAAATATAATATCATTTTGTGTTCAAAAAACATAATATTATTTTATCACACACGAAAATTCACAAAACCACAAAATGCATTATCCCGAAAACCTAAAATGAATTTTCAAAATTGCAAAAGCGTGTTTTCCGCCAAAATTGCAAAACGTGTTTTCCGCCAAAATTGCAAAACGTGTTTTCCGCCAAAATTGCAAAACGTGTTTTCATGCCAAAATCACAAAATCGTTTTCAAGCCAAAACCGAAACACATTTTTCCGCCAAAACCACAAAGCGTGTTTTCCGCCAAAACCACAAAAGTGTTTTTCGCCAAAACCGAAAAGCGTTTTCTCATCAAAATGCATTTTTGCCAAAGCGCAAAACACGTTTTCCGCCAAAACCACAAAGCGTGTTCTTCCGCCAAAACCGCAAAATGTATTTTCCGCCAAAATTGCAAAACGTGTTTTCCGCCAAAATTGCAAAACGTGTTTTCCGCCAAAACCACAAAGCGTGTTTTCCGCCAAAATTGCAAAACGTGTTTTCCGCCAAAATTGCAAAACGTGTTTTCCGCCAAAACCGCAAAATGTATTTTCCGCCAAAACCACAAAGCGTGTTTTCCGCCAAAATTGCAAAAGCGTGTTTTCCGCCAAAACCGCAAAATGTATTTTCCGCCAAAACCACAAAGCGTGTTCTTCCGCCAAAACCACAAAGCGTGTTCTTCCGCCAAAACCGCAAAATGTATTTTCCGCCAAAACCGAAATTTCGTTTTCAACCAAAACCGCAAAATGTATTTTCCGCCAAAACCACAAAGCGTGTTTTCCGCCAAAACCACAAAAGTGTTTTTCGCCAAAACCAAAAATCTTGTTTTCCGCCAAAACCACAAAGCGTGTTTTCCGCCAAAATTGCAAAAGCGTGTTTTCCGCCAAAACCGCAAAATGTATTTTCCGCCAAAACCGCAAAATGTATTTTCCGCCAAAATTGCAAAAGCGTGTTTTCCGCCAAAACCACAAAAGTGTTTTTCGCCAAAACCAAAAATCTTGTTTTCCGCCAAAATTGCAAAACGTGTTTTCCGCCAAAATTGCAAAACGTGTTTTCCGCCAAAACCACAAAAGTGTTTTTCGCCAAAACCAAAGTTCTATTTTCCGCCAAAATAAAAATCTCGTTTTCGCCAAAACCAAAGTTGTATTTTCCGCCAAAATAAAAATCTCGTTTTCGCCAAAACCAAAGTTGTATTTTCCGCCAAAATAAAAATCTCGTTTTCGCCAAAACCAAAGTTGTATTTTCCGCCAAAATAAAAATCTCGTTTTCGCCAAAACCAAAGTTGTATTTTCCGCCAAAATAAAAATCTCGTTTTCGCCAAAACCAAAGTTGTATTTTCCGCCAAAATAAAAATCTCGTTTTCGCCAAAACAAAATTGTATTTTCCGCCAAAATAAAAATCTCGTTTTCGCCAAAACCAAAGTTGTATTTTCCGCCAAAATAAAAATCTCGTTTTCGCCAAAACCAAAGTTGTATTTTCCGCCAAAATAAAAATCTCGTTTTCGCCAAAACCAAAGTTGTATTTTCCGCCAAAATAAAAATCTCGTTTTCGCCAAAACCAAAGTTGTATTTTCCGCCAAAATAAAAATCTCGTTTTCGCCAAAACCAAAGTTGTATTTTCCGCCAAAATAAAAATCTCGTTTTCGCCAAAACCAAAGTTGTATTTTCCGCCAAAATAAAAATCTCGTTTTCGCCAAAACCAAAGTTGTATTTTCCGCCAAAATAAAAATCTCGTTTTCGCCAAAACCAAAGTTGTATTTTCCGCCAAAATAAAAATCTCGTTTTCGCCAAAACCAAAGTTGTATTTTCCGCCAAAATAAAAATCTCGTTTTCGCCAAAACCAAAGTTGTATTTTCCGCCAAAATAAAAATCTCGTTTTCGCCAAAACCAAAGTTGTATTTTCCGCCAAAATAAAAATCTCGTTTTCGCCAAAACCAAAGTTGTATTTTCCGCCAAAATAAAAATCTCGTTTTCGCCAAAACCAAAGTTGTATTTTCCGCCAAAATAAAAATCTCGTTTTCGCCAAAACCAAAGTTGTATTTTCCGCCAAAATAAAAATCTCGTTTTCGCCAAAACCAAAGTTGTATTTTCCGCCAAAACCGAAAATCTTGTTTTCCGCCAAAATAAAAATCTCGTTTTCGCCAAAACCAAAGTTGTATTTTCCGCCAAAATAAAAATCTCGTTTTCCGTCAAAATTGAAAAATTTCGCTTTCCCGTCCAAACTGAAAAATCTCGTTTTCTGCCAAAACCAAAGTTACAGACGGTTTTTTATTAATATTTTTTTTAGTTTTAAACTCATAAAGTTTTTTCAAATACATGTTTATCAATTTTTGTTTATCGAAGTTATTATTGTAGTAAAATTTTAACATATAATTAAATCTAACACAAAGGTATTTTGGTAATTTATTTACTAAACTCATTTGGATGGAAATGAAAATAAAGAAACAACCATAAGATCCATTTAATTGATTCATTTAGATGAATGAACGAACAAACGGTCACAAAATCGAATGGATATCTGGATAGATCATACAAATGAATCATCCGGATGGAGATAAAAATCGAAACGAACAGCCCATATTGCATATATTTTTCTTTTAAACACTACGAGTTCGAATGTTTACAAACCGTACTTTAGTTAAAAGTAACAAAATTTCTAAATATACCTTTGTATCTATGTTTTGTTATTATTACAACCGCTGTTGACATTCAGATCCTAAGTTTGGCTGAGAACCGGAATTGATGTATTAGTGTGGTGGACGCCATGAGTCATGACCATTAGCCCAGTTGGGTAGCCCACGACTACTATATCGTGTTCGTGTCACTAATCTAAAATTTAATTTTTATTTTTGTCCTACATATTAAAACGGATGCAAGCAAAACATAATAACAATGTTAGTAACGGTCAACGGTTGAAGAAATAACTCATCAATCTTTTTAGACCGATAAATAAGTAGTTGTATAAGAGTAAACTTACGGAAAATTTCCAGTTTAGTATACGTAGAGTCGGTTGTTTTGATTTACATGTTGAAGATATAAATTTTATAGTTTATAATGTATATCAAATAGCAAATAGGATTCACCACAAGCATCAAACTGCAAGTTCAACGCAGAAATAGTATATTGCGCTTAATAAGCATCCAATGGTTGCAGATTTTTAATTGAGAAATCAACGTAACTGACGAAATTATTTAAGTTAATTTACTTTTAGGAAAAAAAGATTTGATAATAATATTTACCAATATGCAAACTATCCGTTCAACATGATTTTTAAAATTCGTTTCAAAAATAAAATCAGTATTTTAAAAGCATAAAACTCTCTACTAGCAAGTATTCTTTGGAGGAATAACAATATATAGTAAGAAAAGTCGGTATCGTAGTATGTACACAACTACACACAGAATCGAAAAAAAAAACTATAAAAGTTACTCTATAATAGAGTTACTCTATTTTAGTGTAATTTATAGAGGAAAAATAGAGTTCCATTGGAGATGGTCTTAGACATATATATTGATCGTACATATGCAAATAAACTCCTTTACAAAAGTAAAGAGAACAAGAATTTGTTCCAAAGTGAAGTGTATCATCTCATGTTTAGGATACTAAAGTAAAGTACGAAGGCGAATACTGGACCAAAAAGTATTCTTTTTAAAAACGTTGTATATTGATTTGCACCATCTGATCTCATTTTATATTCTTAGGAAAACATTGCTAAAACTAAACAAGCTTGAGAAAATATTAAACTGAAAAAAGATTCTACAAAATAACAAATGGTATATATATATATATATATATATATAATTTGATAGGAATATATATGAACTATATGGCGAATCAACACCCAGGCAATTTGGATTTAAGTCAATTCCTATCATTATAAAGTGGGAAAATCAAAATCCCAATATTAGTGTATGAAATTCAGATTAGATATTCCTACTAATGTAATACGGTTATGCACTTTGTCATTATAAATTGATTTACTTTTTATCTCATTTTATTCCGATGACTAAGACTAACGATTTTTACGATTTTGCTGTTGATAAGTAAATTTATCATCTCAACAAAAGATATGAAAGGAATTCAAACGAAGAAAAAAGATGCTATAATTAAAAAATAGATCTATGCATTTTGCAATGTTTATTTTAAGTTTATGCTATCATTACCTTAATACAGACAAATTAGCCCCAGGTTCTGATCGGTCTTCGCTAATTATTTTTAAGATTTGCATGAGTTTTTAAAAGGACAAAAATCGTCACCTAATATGCCCTTCCCTTCTTCAATCTAGCAAAAGCTAATTTGACATATTTTATACTTGTTGGATCAACCTTTTACTTTGATATTAGATTTAAGTATATCAACAAGTTATAATATAGCTAATGGTCTCTCAACACTCATTTATTTTATTAATGGGTCACACCATTATCTATCTTCGTGTTTTCTTTAGTCTCATGTTGCTTTAGTCCGGTCTTTACGTGCCTCTTCAGAAAACCCAACTTCATTTTATGTCGTATGCCACTAATCTTCCAGACTAAATTGACTCTCACCTCAAATTAGACGGGTCAGAGTAAAATTATTTTAAAACAAAAATAATTCGTGAAGTCGTGAAGTTCGAGAACCGAGTTGACCTAATCTGCCATACGTTAAACCCGTGATTCAACCTGTGGATCAATCTGATTGACACCTACTAGTAGTTGGTGCCGATAAGGATGGACCAAATTGATTTTTCAACACTTTATACATGTTTGATTTCTCTTCCACTCTCTCATATTTTCCTTCTCTTTTATAATATGAATGTAAACATAAATGTCACTATCTAATATATGTAACACATATCATATCAAAACAAATATGAAAAGCTCAACTGTTAGTTGAAAAAACTATCCGCGACGTGAAGGATTCTGTTAATAATATGTTTATAAAATCAAATGCAGTTGACGACAATAATCTATTTATAGGATTGAAAATCCATTTCACACTACTTGCATATCTCTATTCGGATTAATTGTAAGTTATATTAATATCATTACTCATCTTGTCACGTTTTCCTCAAAGCATGAACTCAGCCACGCATGTCTCCACCTATCTTGTTCGTTTGTCTAGCTTATGAAATCAATATTTATTATAAACCTATTCTATAGAAGATAAATTAGAAAGGAATATGAATACGTATAATGGGACAAATAAGTCTATTCTAAAATGATAAAAGGCTCTGAGCAAGTCTTAAGATAGTGATGATGTAGGCGTAGTGTCTGACATTGAAACAATACGAAGAATTAGACAAACGAATATGTCAATAAGAAATAAAATACAAACCAAGAAGATAAATAAAAGACAACCGAAGATGTCTCTGTCTGCTAGTTTGGTTTACCCCGAAACCTATGCTTTCTAAACATTATTCATAATAACTTTATATATCATATATATATATTCTTTCGATCTTATAAAAATAAAGAATAAAATATTCAAATATGAGAAAATATCCATGACTACTTTCTTTTGTAAATTCAGTTAAAGATAAATTAAAAGTGATATAAAGTTTTATACACTAGATTCGCATAAATATTATTAATTAAAAACAGATAAGCCACGGCATGACTGTAAGAAAAATAAAGACTTTTATTTTCTTTGTGGTCGACCTGTCCTACACCGAAAAGTCACCAGAGTTATGACAACACCAACTTTATCCGTACTATTATCGAAAAATTCTGATTTCTCTTTCAAACTTTTTTATTTAATTATATTTATTTATTTGATCAAAAAAATAATATATTTATTTATATATTATTATTTCCAAAAATAATGCTAGTAAATTAAAAAGCGATGTGAAACGACAAATGAAGGCGCAAACAATTTGGTTGTACCGAAACATAAATCAAAACTATATTAAAAGCTGGATAACAAAGCCTCTGAGCGTGTCCACGTCGGAGTGGAAAATCGACCAGTAATATTACAGCGTTCGTCCATGTCATCATCGATTTGGTTTGTTGTTTGGGCCAGTTAAGTTTGATCGGATGTGATTGTCATCTGGTCTGTTTTGGGCCTTTCACGCTTTGTTTCACTCATGTGTTAGACATTGCGATTAATGATTAATCTGAAACTAGGGCTTCGTTGTTGTTACCTTCCTCACATGATTAATCTGAAACTAGGGCTCTTTTATGATATACAAACAGCTTTTCCTCTTCTCATCTCTAGGCTTCTCATGTCTGTATCTCTTCAACTCCCTTGAGGATTTATGTCTTGCTTTCAATTCGTCAGTAATTGCTACTCACGTTAATCCCAGTCACGATGTCGACGCTTCCAATTCCTTAGAGTGAAATCTATATATATCAGCGGCTTAAGAGAATGATTGACCCTTGGAATCTTCGTCAGTTAATCATTTTCTAAAGCATAAAAAGTTTCTCAGAGATGGCTTCCTCCGATGTTGTTCTCGCGCTCTCCGATTGGGTAGATCAGCCCAGATCATTGTTGGTCGTCTTCCCCGTTTCTGGGACTGGAAGAACATCAAGAAGCAAGATAAATTCATGGGAATGACTATCCTCTTCCTTGACAAGAAGGTATTGTAACAACCAGTACATTTTTTTTCCTTAGATCTTTATTTTATAAAACGCCGATAATCTTATTCTTCAATCACTAACTGCAGAATTCATGATTCATGCATTCATTCATTCTGCTCGCGCCACTTATTACCGACCGTTGTGTTAATCTCAACGCCACCGCAGTTATCAAGTAGGAATTTGACTATTACGATATGTATGTATAAGATTGTCTACTCTTTTTACGGCTAACTCTTGGGTCACCCTTATTACATTCATCCTATATCTTTCTGTGTTTATATCTGTTCTAAACTCTGTTTTTGAAATTTAATGTTGGATATAGGAGACGGCAAAGATGTAAATCTTGAGAAACACCCCAGAAGTGTTCTGCAGAAACAATGCATCAGTTATCTCGGACCAGTGAGTTTCTTACACGACACTACTTAGCTAGGGTTACCTTTTTGATTACGTACTCATCACTCTTTGTGGTTCTTTCAAACTTCAGATGGAAAGAGAAGCATATGAAGTGATAGTGGAAGATGGGAGACTAATGTACAAACAAAGCATGACTCTGATCAACTCAACTGATGAATCAAACTACTTAAAAAGCTCATAAATCCTTCTCTTCCACAATCCAGTGAACCAAAAGCTCTCCAAATACCCTTGAAATCCATTCATGGCATCAAAACATCTACAGGCATTGCTTCTCTTTCTAGAAATCTTTTAGTCATTTGGATTCTGGTTCGGTCAGTATAATATAGTATTGATATTGATTCTTTCTCGCCTTGAAATTTAAGTTCAAGTTCATCAGAAACGTAGAAAATAACAAATACTGTTTAAAGAAATTGACGTTCCTAAAACTGATACCATGTAATTAAAAATACTTCACATGTATTTGTTCTTATGAGATGTCGTTTGTGGAGCTAATTTTTAAAGTGTTTGTGAAGTATTTTTAGGACTAATGATTAGTATGATTGTAGCTTGATCAATGTGTTATTGTATTTCCTGCAGATGATGTTTTTCTGCATCTGATTCAGCCAATGAAGTATATTGATCATGATAAAGCTCTTTAGCTTCTGTGAGCAAACACTAATGGTTAATTTTTAATATCCCACTTGAATTTCTCTATCAGATATATAAGACTGTGATAGAGTCCTTGAAAGTGGTAAAACCACATGAGTTTTATGTTGATTTTGTATACTTTTCTGCAAACTCCAACCACCTCAGTTACTGTGCGCACTGCTTACTGCAATGGGCGTCTCCTACAAGCCAAAGAACCTTGCCATTGCTTATAACTTTCCCAGAAGATTGCTTGGCACTAACCCAAATCTAGCGAGCTAGGCCAAGATGGCTACAGCTACACAAGTTGTGCAAGCTGCTAAACGCAACATGACCGATGAAATGCGGGTCAACTTATATCCCGATCTGCAGAGGACAAAAAGATGCATCATGCCCTTGCACCTCCCGGTTTCTACCAACCCAGGAAGAAAACATATATGATGTATGTGATATTGCAGTCATTGGCGAAGACGCACCTGGTTGCTCTGCTCTCCGTTTCAAGGCCGGTGATCAATTCAGATTGGTAACTTTGAGAGTCTTATGTGGTTTTCTACCTCCATGTATGAGGTTAAGTAAAAGTGACTTTAAATATAGAAAAAATTGTTTTGCCAGAGTTATATACGTAACTGCAATTTGTAAATTGTGAATGATGTAGCTAGGACTATAATCTACCACCTTAACTAGAACTATTAACTCTATAATATATTTTAAATATAAAAACAGAGTTCTGAGATGAAATCATTACAGTAGAGTAGAGGAATACGCATACACAGAGCCGGCCCTGGGCTAAAGCTCATGAAGCCCTTGCTTTAGGCGCCAAATAATGTTATATATTTAAAGGGCGCCAAAAGACCAAAAGTTGATTGTAGTGTAGTGGTTTTCTTTGATATAAGTGCTATAAAAGGGCAGGGGTTCGACTCTTTAAGTCAACATCTTTTATACTATATATTTTTACATGTAAGTTTGAACTATTTGGGCTTTAGGCGCCTGGTGATACTGGGCCGGTACTGCGCATACATATAAATAAATATGTACACTTGGTATTGCATAAATTAAATATACAGATATTAGCTTCCTCTTCATCTTTTCTAAAGTGTAACATATATAGATTGTAGGTATACGAGTATTGTATAACTATGGTAGACAGAGATTCAAAAGCACCTAAAAGATAAAATAGTCCCCACACAATTTTGCAAAAAAAAAAAAAAATCAAAATATAGAGGGCCATCAATGTGACGTACTACTTGACTTCAAGAATGCTAATTGTTTGCTTAAGATTTGGCTTATTTGTTTTTGTAAGATTGTTTTAAATCGACCGCTATTCCAATTAATTATAATGTTTCAAAAGACATTTTAAAATGGAAAGATGGTAGACTTTGGAAGTCTCATGATTAGCACTGAACAATCGGTTCTCAATTCTGCCTCCTTCGTTCTAGAAAGATAGGATCGCTTAGATAATTAGTAGAATCAAAATCCAAACTGAACTTATTTTTAGGTTTGGTTATGTTCTCCAGGTTCGGATGAATGTGCACATACCTACTTATGATATATGTTTGCTTTGTTGGTTTTGTATTTGATTTCCGCTGCGAACCAATTCTCTAATCATTGTTTAACATATTAATATATATGTTACATAGTATCCAATAAAAAACCTAAATATCAAATTTATATAAGAATTTAGATTAGAATTGATCGGTCGACTTTAAAACATAACTAACCGGCGCGTAGCGCCGGAAAACCCCTAGTTTATTTAATTCTAATAAAATACGTACTTTCAGTGTAGTTTCACGAAGAAATGAAACAGAAAGGTTCGCGTTCGCTGGGTCCTACTAAGACGTGGCCTCGTTTTTCACATCATAGACCAACCCTTTCCGCACGTGCATCTTCACTATGGAGAGCTTGCCGTAAAAAAATTTAGTAAATAAAAATCATGGCTGTTTTTGTTACAATCATATATTTTGTTATTTGATAACTGAATTGACGTCCAGGCATCTGTTCGGAAATTAATGTCTGGCTGACATGACAAATACAATTGTGATATATGCTGAATAAGAGCAACCTTATCGCAGGGGATGGCAAAATGGAGTTCTGTCAGACGTAAATTAATAAGTTATTAAAATTTATTGATTTAAATCCCTGTTCTAAAACGCGGACAAACCGGCCGATTAATCGGCGATTAAACCTCACTCGGCTGGACACCGTGGCGAATTGGACCAATTCATTCTAAAACCCTTGATTTTTCAAAAAAAAAAAATTAAGAATATTTTGAGGTTATAATCATAGTTATGGTTGAAATCTCATTACAATTAAACAAAAGCATAAGAAAAGAGGGTGAAATCACGGTGAATCATGAAAAAAATGGTGAAATCCGAAAATTAGGGGTTGCAGGTCGAAATTGGAAAAGATGAAGGCGAAGGTATTTTTGTAATTACTTACTCACTAAACACAAAAATAAAAAAAAAGAAGCAAAACATACGCCATATTGTTCGAACCCGCGACCTTTGGGACCTGGTTAAGAGCACTAACCACCAGACTATGCCACACTAACAATTTTTTCTTATGGATAATACAATATATATATTTAACCCCTTAAAATTAATCTCTGATTTCTCCCCGATTAATCTCCGATTTTTCCTCAACTCGCTAGGTCCGGATCAGCCCCTTAAAAATAATTCCCGATTTATTCCCGATTAATCTCCGCTTTTTCCTCAACTAGCTAGGCCCGAACCAGCCGCACGCGTTACGCGTAGCGCATTCCCGAACAGTGATTTAAATAAATCAAAATGTTTGGGAAAAGTCTAGCTCATTTTTAGATTGACATGTGTGTTTAATAATTTTTCCCTTCTCTCTCCTACCTTTTTCTTATTTTCTTTTTTTTCTTTTTCTTTAATTACAAATATACTCAATGAATATCACCATTGGAAGTGTTCTAAAATTCAACTGCATTTGATCATTATTTCTGTAAAGTACATATGATGTCCGACATGTAGTATTAAAAATCATTCAATTTAAATAAGTAACGAAAATATTTTGGAATGTTTCTTTTGTTTAGAATTTTAAAACAAAGATAAATAAGTGTGGTTCTTGAGATTTAAGCGGGTCTTTCCAGAGGGCGCTTGTAGAGCTACTAGTTGGACCAGAAGTTTGTGGTTCTCGGAGGTCTGTGTATCCTTCTCCTGGTGGTAGTTAGGAGGTGTGGTTTCCATCGATTGAGTTAGTAAAGTTGTTCGGAGACGATACCAATCAATTGAAATAGTGTTGCAGGAAAGTCAAAATTACCAAAACATGGTCTCATGTTTTATTAGAAGTATCTTCACCATTTGGCAATGCTATGCTTTGATTAAGCTGCATCTTCAGTATTCCGGCTTGTAGTTTCGAATTGTATTGTTTTTTGACTGCTAGATTTTAGATGTCATTTTTTTCTCTTCTCTTGTTATTGTTTAGTTCAATTTTCCGCTATTTGTATATGTGTAACTTATGTCGAAAATTCTGAAAATTGATATAAAATTTTAACATTTTTACCAAAAAATGATCAATTTGATGAATAACTATATTAAACAAATATTAGATTGTAATAAGAGAATAAAGAGATGGGAAGAGAAAGAATGATATGGTTAGCTGGTGAAAACAACCAACTATAAAAATAAAATAAAAACCATCACAGAAGAGAAGAAAAAAAGCAACCGCTATCAGAAAGTTAAAATATATAAAAACTTATAGGTTCACGGGTCTTAAATATACAATATACGATGGTAGAGTTTCGTAACTTCAACTACAAGATGTGAGCTTTTGAGATGGTTTAAATTTTTTTAATCAGTAAAACCGAAAATAGAGAATATGCAAATTTAATATATTTTACTCCCTCCATTTTAAATAAGTGTCATTTTGATATTTTTCACAGAGAATTAAAAAATGAATGAAATGTAATTAAGTTTCTATTAATACACATATTTGATCAATAGTATTTAAGATAAATAAAATTATTTATAAAATCAATGCATTTTACAATTAATTTTAAGATGAAAGTAAGTAAAATTTGTATTGAAATTTTAAAGTGGTACTTTTTGTATAATAAAAAGTTAGAATGACAGTTAATATAAAACAGAGGAATATCTTATATTGTCTATTAAATATCATTGAATATAAATTTTATTCATCACCAAAAAGGAAAAGAATCTATAAGATAAATATTGGTTGACTGAAAAGAGATTAAATAAGATTTAATGTAGACAGAGAGTACAATGAACTAACATGTTGGATTGGAAAACAGTTTTATATAGTACATATGTATTTGATAAAAAACAGTACATATATAAAGGGTCCGAATGGTAACCGCGGATTTGATAGAATAAGCAGTGCGGAATTTAAGTGCGGGACGGTTTAACTGCGGTTCGTGCGGTTTGCGGGATAAGTGCGGTTTTGATAAATTAGCGGTGCGGAATTGTGTTTGATTGGTGAAAATTTACAGTTTGCGGAATTGAGTAATTAAGAAAAATTTAAATAATGTAAAATAAATATATCAATATAATTAATATAACTAAAAATTTTGAGTTTCAGTTGGGGTTTTCGGGGTATAGTTTTGGGTTTCGGATAAAATTTTAGATTTTTAAAATATATTCAGATATTTGAATAAAAAAATTATGTACTTTTAGATCTTCATATCACATTCAGATAAAAATAGGGTATTTTCGCGTTTTCAGATCTAGTTCGGGTACTTCGGATCTTTTTCGAGCCTAAGTACCTGATCCCACGAGAACCCAAAATATACCCAAAATTATATGTATTTTAATGGGTATATACTTGGACTTGACATGAATCGATCGAAATCCAAACTGATTTTTTTTAAATATCTAGTTGGGTCCAAATGTCTAGGACATGAAGGATCCAGACCCAACAGGAACCGAGCCAAACCAAACCTGAAGATCCAAATGTCTATGCCTAACTTAGGTATCCATCCGATTATCGGTTTAGTTTGGTTTTGGTTTTACGGTTTCATAAATATAAGGTCCATTTGGGTAATATGAAAGTTGGTTCGGTTCGATTATTTTGGTTTGATATTGTTCAGTTTTCCAGTCCCGGATAAATGTGACCAGATCTAATTTCATGTATAAAATTTTAAATTGATTATATATTCAGATAAATTTGTTTTATTTATTTTAGATATTAAATTAAAAAATATAATAATGATTTGGAAATTTAAGTATTTCAGCCATATTCAGAAATTATGAAAATCTATATAACTAATTAAGTCAATATATAATTTTATAGAAGTATTTACATTGAATAGTAGTAATATTTAATTATGAAACACACATCTAATTTATATATTACACCATAGCTGAGATAACTAAATAAATATTATTTATTTAATAATTAACAAATAACGAATTACGCACACAGGTTGAAAACCGCACCATAATTGGAGCAGGAGTAATAGGAAGTGCGTTATTTACTAAAGCTGAACAAAGAAAAAAAAATTATTTTCTGTTTTTCACGAATGCGTTATTGAGAAATACGTCCCGCCAATTATGCAAATTGCTTGAATGGTAACTTATGTGCGTTTTTCTTTTATTTTATAATTCCGTCCCGCTTTTCAAGTCGCCAATCACAACCATAGTTTTAAGTTTAGAAGTAACACACAATAAGATACTGCTATTGTAAAGATGCTTTGACTAGTCAAGGTACATTGTTACATACATTTGTTTGCTAAGAAAACATACATGAGTGCATCAAGAACAAAAGGAAATGCTATAAAATATTACAAATCTTTTACCTTTTACAGACCCAATATTGCGAATTTCCAGAAACATACACATATATTTTGTCTCTATATATAGACGTATATGTAAGTAAATATTCTGTTTAAGCTCACAAATTTTTGTTTCCTGAACTTCTTTTTCACTAAAACTAAATCTAATAATACCTAAAAAGCATACCAAACAAATATGATAATTCATATAAGGAAGGAGAAAATATGGTAATTCCAACCATAAAAATTATTTTTCTTTCACAGAATTGAGGATTATTTCTAAAGAAACCAAAATAACTAGTCTTACTGTAAAAAATAGAAAACAATTATTTATAGAAAATTAAATAATTTGACTTTTTCTCTCACCTTAAATAAAAGCCAACCCCCATAGATTTCTTCACCAGTCGCCACAACTCTCCTTCATCCTCTCTTTATTCATATATATAGTCTCTCGGAGCTTTTTATACAAACATATAATGGCTGTCGAAGCTCATCACATGAACATTTTCTCTCCTCAGCTGTTATCAAACAGGTAACAAAACTCAATAAACCGGTTTTTATTTTATTTTCTTGAAAAAAATGTTCTCGTCTTGATTTTCTTCATTTTAAAGCTGTCTCGGGCTTATTCAAATGGGTTTCCCGTAATCATTTTTGTGTGTTTATTTTGCAGAGATTGTGTTATATTCGAACAAGACATGAACCACGGCGGAGTTCCATTTGTAACCGGAGAATTCCTCGCCGTTGATCCTTTAGCTAAAGCTTGCTTCAAAAAAAATCAGAAAGTGGTCTCACTTACAACTTCAACTCATCCTCTGTTCTTCCTCTCTCCGCAAAACGTCAGAGAGGATCTCAATACCTTGACTCAGACGCTCATTTCGCGTCTCCGGTTAAGCGGAGGTCCGGTGCGTTTGGTTTAACCTCATCGTTGACAAACGCTGAACTCGTGTGTCAGATCCAAAACCAACAACAATTGGAGATTGATCGGTTCGTAGCTCAGCAAACGGAGCAGCTTAGAATAGAGGTTGAAGCTCGTCAGCGAACGCAAACGCGGATGTTAGCGTCTGCGGTTCAAAACGGTATAGTCAAGAAGTTAAAAGAGAAAGACGACGAGATCCTGCGGTTAAGAAACCTAAATTGGGTTTTACAAGAGCGAGTCAAGAGTCTTTACGTTGAAAACCAAATATGGCGCGATATGGCTCAAACCAACGAAGCACACGCTAACAACCTTCGAACAAACCTAGACCAAGTTCTGGCTCAAGTCCAAACGTTACCAACCGCACCAACCGATGTAGAAGACGATGCGGAGTCGAGCTGCGGAAGTTGCGTTGTAGGTGGTGAAGGTGTTACGGGGGTTGGTAGCGGTTGCAAGCGGTGTGGTGAGAGAGAGGCCTGTGTGTTGGTGTTACCTTGTCGTCATTTGTGTCTGTGTTCGGTTTGTGGTTCGGTTTTGTTACAAACTTGTCCGGTTTGCGATTCGGCCATGAACGCTAGTGTACATGTTAACATGTCTTCTTGACTTTTTTTTTTCTTTCTTTTTAGTGCAACTAAATTCATATTTGTTTTTTTTATAAATTAAAGGATTATAATCGAAAATATTATTTTCATTTAGACAATCAATTTGTAAGTACATGTGTTCCTGTTAAGTCCTGAAAATTAGAATTTATTCTTGACTTTCTATCACGATTTGTGAGCGAATCCAGGAATAAAAGTTGCAATATAAGTTGAATAAAACTCACAAAAACGTCCTCTCTCATTATTATAGGAAAAATATCCCCACAAAAATGAATAGAAAGAAAGAAATATGTTTCTTATAATTGGCTGATATAGAAAAGATTCATAATTTTAAAATGTAAAATCCCAAACTTCTTTTCAAGTTGCACTGTAGATTGGCGTACTTTATTCTCAAAGTTAATTACATGAGTTTGAATTACCTAATTTCTTTTTGATAGATTTGCAGAATGCGACGTAAATTGAAAAATAATAAAAATTGTCTATATATATACTTACTATTGCAATTTGGCGGTATCTCTTATCTTTCCAACCCCACGAAACATATACGACAAGAAGAATCATACTTCGCTATCGAAAATAAAATATATCATCGAAAAAGAAAGAGTCTGAATTCGATTGCCTCAACGACATTTTCAGTTCATAGTCATTATAGTTGTCGTGTAATGAATATTTCAAATTCGGATCATATCATGTGCAGTCCATGTCTAGACAATGAAAAAAACCCCCACTAAAAAGGGGTTAATATTACATATTTAAGTGTACATATATAAAACCAAATTGCTGACAAAAGAGAAAATATATAGTAGCCAATTTTTTGACCAAAAAATTATAGTAGCCAATTTAGAACGATGAATACGATGTGTGAATTCACGAGCTACGATGATTGCGTCCAAGAAACGTTACCATGTGTTCTATCCAATAATTGTTTAAATTTCCCCCTTCACGTATAAATATAGATAGGAATTAATGGCACGTATATAAATAATGGCAAAAAAATGAAAATGGTACGAGTCTGAGAGGGTTCGTACAGTAACTAATTAAAGAGGGAATTGCAGTAAAAAAGGAATAGGGATCAGAGTTAACTCAATGTTTATAATCTCCATATGTTCGCTCCTTTACTTTGCCCATTCTTATTTTGTTCTCCTTTTTGGACATGCACCTGCGTACTTACCCTCATCCAAGTTTATGTTATACTATTACTCTACCTAACCCTATTTTCGTCTACCTAATTTAATTTAATCGTAATTTTAATTCCAATTTGACCAAGGGAACTCTTTTTACTTTATAAATACTGTAAGAAAAATTGTTATGGATTGTATAAAAAACACAGTTAGTGATAAAGTGGTTTGATCCCTGTCTATCAGTCTACTACAAGTCTACAATGAATTATAGCAGAGGTATATATATAATTGAATTGTAGCCAACTCTAGATGTTGAGATCATTCTTTTTGAGAAAGGGACTAAAATTATGGTGCGTATTGATTGTATCTAATAAATTAATTAATTGGCTATATATTTAAAATGAAATCCATATATTTTTAAAATGAATCATAATGGTAATATCAAATATCAGAAACCAAAATTCACAATTGGAAAAAGCTATTCTGTAAGAGCCGAATTAAAATTGGGCATGCTCACTATATATGTACACATGTCTTAGTTATTGCCCTGCAGCTTTCAGCTTTGTCAAAAAAAAAAACTTAAAAGTTTACATAAAAAATAATTTGTTTTGCAAATCAAGAAAACAATTTCAGATCAACTATTATATTTTATTCAAATTTCTAATCTATAACAAAAATTAAATGAATCTACATAACATGTACATACATATATCAAGTTTTTGTTAACGAATGCATAGCCATCAGTATCACACGACAAGATTACATTGAGAAAAGAAAGGAAAATAAGAATACTATACCTCGTGGGACCAATCCCGTTACAAATCTATCAAAAGACACGTACAATTTAAATATTTAATGTGACAGATCCGCTAACAAGAAAAACAATGACGTCGCCTTCAAAACACACAAAAAAGAGCAAGCACTAAAACCACGCAAGTAGTTTTTTTTTTGTAAAGCAATAGACAAAAAGAATCAGGACTTAAAGTTAAACCTAAAAAGTGTTTAGTTATTGTGTTTACGAAGATCATGAAAATAATTTTCTGTAGCTAGCCATGGAGTCAATCAGTTGATGGCATCGTTTATGTAGCCATGGACTTGCTGTAGCTGCAGTCACAGCTTTGAAATTGTCTTCCCATATTAAGGCCTATTCATATCTTGTATTGTTTGCAATCATTTTTACCCTGCACCATAACAATAAATATGATAAAACACTACTCGCTAATTTTCTTCTAGCCTTCTCAAGCCATATCTACTTTCTATTTCCTCTATGTGATCCGTAGAAATGGCAATTGATTTTTAGTTCAAATTTATAATAGGAACAATATAGTAATAATGAATATTTCAGTTTGGTGTTTCAAAAGAATTTGTTTAGTTTAGATTTAAATGGTACGTTACATTGAAGAGATAGTGGCCAAAATGAAATTACTAGAACTCTGCGAGGACTAGTAAAGAGGACATGCAGTCTCATGTATTGTGAACACATGACATACAACACAATGCACAATGTAGTATGACATTAGCTATGGGACAGTTCTTTAAGAGAGATCCTTGTAATTGTCCACCGATTTGTCACTTTTCGAGTGAGCTCGCATATGAAATCATAGCCACATCTACACACACCTTAATTTAAATTTTGAACAACAAAGAAAATCATAAATCAGTTATCTCTATACAAAGACAAATCCTGAGAAGAAATAATATTTGGGAAAAATGTAAAGTTTGTGAAGAAGCAGTATGCTGCAAAATGTTTTCTTTAAAATGCTTATAGAGTTCAGATGCCAATGAACATACTAAAATTTTCACTATAAGAAAACATCATGTTTCAACGTTTTTTTAATTCTATGTAATTTGTTGGATTCAAATATTGTGGTTGAATACTAAACCAATCAAAATGATATATAATATTACATATTTTCAATTAGTAGTTTTTAATTATATTAACCTTTTTGATGTATTTCCAAAATAAAATAGATAGATACATCTCTAAGTGTTAATTATAAGCCAAATAATCTTCTTCTATGTTTACTTTGAAAAATATTAAATTAAAATTTAATTGTTGTATTCTTATAATTCAAATATATATGTGTGAATAATATTAATCATCAAATATTAACAAAAAAATATTTATCATCAAATTATTTAACACATATTTGTAAAATAACTTTATATGTTTTAATAAAACATTTATAGTTTGTATTTTGTATGTGGAATGAAACGAAATAATAATATACATGAATATATTATATTTAAAGTTTGTATATAACATTTTTAATAAATCTGTTTAATTTTATTATAAAAATTGATTAGAGAATATGGTAAATTCAATTAGAAAATATTGATAAGTTTGGTTAGAGAATAATTTAACAAAATAAATTGTTTATAGTTAATTAATTAATATTATTAAGTCAGTGGCACAAATTATAATTATTATGATGAAGGAAGAGTTATTTTTAAAATATATTTCAGTTTTAATTTAAAAAAAATTCAGTATCAATTTCTATTTTAATTGGCATCATACATCAAAAATTGGTACGTGGAGTGGTAACTTAAGGAGTATTCCACTTCATATCATGCTTACTGGTGTACCTTAAGACATTCCTAGGATCTTCCAGATTATATAAAATACCTCCTAGTTTCCAAAGATAAGTCATTGATTTAAATAAAGAAATGTCCGAAATTGGATGGTTTTGGATCACCTTGTTTGCAATCCCTCTGTTCTGGTCAGGCTTGAATTATTCTTGGTAGAGTCTATGTTCAAAGTGGATTTTTGATGGGTTAATAATATATACTAAGTTCTGAAAATAACTCTTCGTATTTCAGAAATATTGGTAAATTCGTTGAATGGCCAATTACAACCTATATCAATATACAATATGTTAGCTGATTTATCTCGTTGGCATGACATGTTTCCTCTTTCAACATTTCAATTTGTGAAGCGATCTGGTAATCAAGCGGTTCATATGCTGGTTCGAAAAGGACCTCGTAATTCTGTTCTTAAAATTGTAAAGTTTTTCCACTATTTTGGTTAACTTCAATCTTGTATTCGGATAATGTGTTATCAGCATAATAAAATCTATTTCAACGAAAAAAACTCTTCGTGGTTATACGTTAATCCTTCAAGAGAGGTCAATATGTTTTTATCGGGCCATTTGTATAATTGCATGATGTTGGGCTCCTCCTACCTCCTGGCTTATATTCCATAATTTTTTTTGGTAAAAAAAATCTTCCATAATTATTCACTAATATGAGCTCTTAAGCGGGTAAAGACATGCCAAAATTGACTGGAACGTGGACGATTCATCTTAGATTTGACGTGCTCACCATACCGACGTACACTTTAAACTTTGATAGGAACGGATATGGTTGTGGAAATATTAGATATATCCAACGTCTTCTCTTGCATGTAACCTAATAGTTTGGTTATCTAACTACTATTATTTTTTGTAACAAACAGGAGGGTATAGGGTATCTAACTACAAGTTGGAAAAACACAATATCAATGGGGCTGACTTCTTAAATGGGCTGATAATCATGTTCCTGGCCTAACCATTTTTTCTTTTGCCTTATAGCAACAGCTTGGATGATAGAAGAAGTCTCTGCCCATTTTTAAATGGCCATTGAAAGTAAACCATAAGCTTTTAAGGATCGATTTGATCTTCATATATACTTCTTCAACAGAAATCTGTCATCTGTTTGTTTGAAGTTGGACTTATCGAAGATTTTCGTTGGTTTGGTTTAATTTGTTGCTTCGACATATGTTATAATTTAACATTAAGAAACTTATAATTACTAAAATGTTTCAAAGTACAATTCAAAATTCAAATCGAGTGGGATGACAACAACTGGTGAGTTAAAACCTACGAAAATAACTCAGTCCAATCCACTAGTAGCACACAAAGCCAGTGCCGATCCAAAGATTATCAAGGTTCACTCTTAAAACGTTCTTTTTTTTTTTGGTTTTTAGACAATTAAAATTTTATTTTTATTTATTACAATTCTGAAATTTTTTCTAAAATACTTTAGTGTGGAAATTATTTTTATTAATTTGGTTATCAACGGTCGATAACAAAGAAACCTATCAAAAATTTAGTAGGCTGATCTTGTTTTCTTTCTTTTTTTTTGCACTAAAAGTCTATATATTAATAAAGTGCATAAGATCAGATCTATGCAGGGAAATACAGTGGAAGCAGTATGGTATACAAGCACGTAGGGTTGGACAAAATAGCTGAATCCGAAAATTAAATCAAATCCGACCAAGAAAATTAAAACAGAAACTAATAAGATACTGAAATGGATTCAAAATTTTTATGTCTGAAAAACTTAAATCAAAATTTTTAGATACCCAAAAGTACTTGAATCACAATTTTATTATGATGTATATTAATTATTTTTAGATTTGATATTAAAAAATCTAAAATACAAAAATAATTGATATTTAAATTTTTTTAAAAGTTATCCAAAATAATGAAAAGTAAATATCTGAAAATAGCTAAAAATAATTAAACACTGAAAATACTCAAATCTTATTGGTTCTCTATCTAAATATCCAAAACACACTAATTTCATATTAATTTTAGGTATTTGGCTATATATTATTAAAAGTTTTATGTTTGTATTTCTTTAATTTTGGATTTTATTGAGTTTAAGGTATATTTAGATTTATTTTTTAAATATTATTTAAACGAATGTTCAGACCTGAAACAAATTAAATCTTGCAATATCTGAACCGAGACCGAATCAAATATCTAAATTGTGTTTAAACTCTACGTTTGAAAATTTGAAACCCGAATAAAATCGAACCGAATCCAAATGGGCGGCAGAGTATGTAAGTTGACAATGAGTATATACACTTCTTAATTCTACAACGGTCCCTATACTGGGCCTAATTCTACAGATGGGACCTATATACTGGGCCTAATTCTACAAACGGGACCTATATACTGGGTCTATTATATATATTTATATGCCTGCAGGCTGGAGCTTTTCCGAATCTAGATAATTCGTTAAATTGCCAAACTTGAGAAAGAAACCGAATTTTTCTTAATTAATAATTAGTAAATATCATACAACTTGCAAAAACATTACACAACAAGAGCCAATACAAGAGAATAGAAAGGAACATTAAAAAGACTGGGACCAATCACATTATCACATATCCACCAAAAGACATGTTCTTCCAAATGTGATAGATAGTACCACGCAAGTCCATTGCAAGGAAACAGAAGCGATAGAGGAGACTTAAACCTAAAAACGTTTCATTCAGTTCGATAAGGTATCTGATGGATTAGTTAGGCCCACTTGGCGAGAATCGACATTCCAACGCACCCCAGAAGAGCCGCAGCGAAACATTTGAACTGCATTTTGATGCTGCCTTGAAGCTTTGGCCCCATGAACTCGGCAGCCAGAAGGTCAACGAGCGCCATGTAGATGAGCAATCCGGCCGAGCATGCATTGAGAAGTCCAACTGTTATCAACGCATTGGGACTGTTTTCTCTGTAAACTGTTGATAGAGCGATTCCTAACGCTATTCCAAATGGCGTTGTCACCGCGAAAAAGAACGCCATAACAAACTTTTTCAAGTTCGTATACTCTGCCTGAAAATATATCAAACATTTAAATGTTTCATATATCTACAATTTTAACATTTGAAGGAAAAAAATACAATTTGCTCAAAAGATTAAAAGTTTACTATATAGAGATTTATATACCTGGAGAATGCAACCTCCTAGTCCCATGCCTTCAAACATTTGATGGAAGCAAAGAGCTGCAATGAGTCCTTTGATGGTGCAAGTATCATTAGTTGCTCCTACAGACAGTCCAATCACCACAGAGTGAACTATGATTCCAAGCTCCAAGACCTAAATATCCATTGAAATAGGATTGAATGATAATCAGTAATATGTAATTTAGATCCAAAAAACAAAAACAAAAACGGTAAGATCAATTAATATTCGGTTTCCAATTTTTACATATGTGTGATACTACTAACCATAGCAATGACTCGGTATCGCAAGAGTTGTGCACTGTTGGAATCATCATCTTTTGTTGGTAAGGTAACAGCATTTGCGGGGCCGTGACCATGACAAGGGGGCACCATCCCAACTGCGTTCTTGCTAGTATAGAGGCTCGTAGCCATGGAATCGATGACTAAAGTGATTAGACCGGACAACATAGCGAGAAACCCCGTGAAGGGAAACTTGTGCCACGGGTTCTCTTCAAGACATGGTGATGACAACATGTCGAAAGAATCAGGCAACACGTGCATAAAACCGGTACCGAGGATGATCCCGGAGGCGAAGCACTTCACAACGGTGAAAATGTCTCCGTCGGGTCGGAGGAATGGCACCGAACGGCTAAAGAGAGGAGCTCCAACACCAATCATACTCGCTACTAGGATCGTGACGATTGCTATGATTTTTAGAGGCAAAGCTTTAGCTTTGTCGACGCAAGGGTTTGCCGACTCGGCTGCGCATTCATCCGGTACCGTTGAAGTCGCCGGAGAAATTGTGAAAGAGACAAAGATGAGTACGATGAAGATTGTTTTCATTAGAAGTGTGGAGGTTGAAGCCATTTTTTTTCTTTTGGAGTTTTTGTGTTTGGATTGTATAATGTTTATGTGTCTTTGGACTTAGTGGATGAGCCGGTTTATATAGTAACTAGATTTTGACCCGCGCTTTCAAAGCGCGGGATTAATTTTTTGAAATAATTTCATATGAAAATAATATAAACTTTGTTCGAATATAATATTATGTGTTTTAAAATATTTATAACATAATAATATGTTTAATCATGTAGATTTATATGTTCGTAAAACATACGTGAATTTAAAGATGGTACTTAAAAATGTGTGATATTTAATTATACTCATAATAACTATCTTGGAAATGATATTAAATTTTTTGGTTATATAAACTAAATCTTTATTATTTTTTATAAATTATTCGATTTACAATTATATTAGTTAGGGCTGGGAAAAAATCTAAATCCAAAAAATGAACCGAATCTGATCCGAAAAATAGTACCGTACCAGAACCAAAATTGTTTCAATGGGTTCAAAACTTTGGTTTTCAAAGAACCGGAATCAAAAGTATCTAGAGAATCGGAATCGAACCTTGTCCAAACTGAAATATTTTTTGGGTATCCGAATATATCTGAAACAGATTTATATACTTTAGTATATTTTATTTTTAGATTTAATATAAAATATCTAATAGATCAAATATTTTGAAGTTGTATATAATAATTGAAAATATATAAATATGGTCAAAATAAATATAAAATAGCTAAACAATACTCAAAACACAAAAATACTTAAAATGACTATTGATTTTCTATCCAAAATATCCAAGCCAAGTTAATTTATATGTAAGGTTTAGGTATTTTTGCATATGTTATTTAAATTAATATGTAATATATTATTTTTATTTTTGAGAAATTTAAAGTATATCTGAATTTATTTTATTTTTAAATAACTTAAACTGGCTAGTCGAAAGCGAATCGAGTTCACAAAGATCCGAACAAAAATTTACATGAAAACATGAATGAGACTAATACTTTTAACTCCAATAATCAAATACCAGAATAGATTCGACCGAACCGGTAGATAACCGAATATCACCCTACTATTAGGCTTATTCTTTCAAAGAAACTTTTGCTTAGGACATTATTATTCATTAACTAATATATATAATACTCCTTCTGTCTTTTAATAAGTGTCATTCTACGTTTCCAACAATATTTTTCATACATAATCTATTTCTTATCCTTTCAATTAACCAATAGATAATTATATAAATCATTTTTATTTAAATAATTATACATTTAATGAAGATATATTAGTATATTTTATCACTTTCTTAATATTCGTGAAATGTGTCTAAGTGACACTTATATTAAAACGGAGGGAGTAGCATTCTACATTTTATACTAATTAAACTTTTTTGATTTAATGAGATTAAATTGCTTATAATGTATTTTAATAATTTGGATTTGGTCCGTTTGGATAAAACAATAATGTTATTAGTAATGGGGTAGTGAAATATTATCTAATAATTTTGTTTTTCTTTTCGACCCATCAAAATTTTTTTTTATTGTTAAAATTTGTCAAATCTTGATTAACAATATAATCGATGACTCGGGAATATTTTATAAAGTAAGTCAACTAGTTTAGGATGTATGCAATTTTGTAGATTTTTCAATTAATTCTGGACCATAAAATATTTGACTCGTAGTTTAAAAGTGTGGGGGTAAATTTTCGGTTAAACATTAATTTAACTAAATTTTATTTTGATTCTATGTGCAGGAAAACATTTAGATTTTAATGTTTGATCTTTTACGTCTAAAACTGAAAATTTAATATATTGACGTATGTTATCACAACTATGTATTTTTGTATGGTACAAATTATTTTAAAATTTTATAAAACATATGTCCAGATCAAAAGCCATGCTCAAAAGTTTTTTTCTCAAGAGTCTTGTGTATATATATACAAATGTGGTGGCTCGTGAAGCTGGCAGGATTAGCAACGACTCAACTAAAACCGTTTTGATCCCACCTCCTCGTCCAAAGAGAAATCCAGCACATCCTTATCCTCGGAAATACTCTGTTCCATATTCTTACTTTCTTGCTCAAATTTGTCAGCGATGGAGGAGAAATAAACAGAACAATAGTTACAATTGTATGATGTCTAAAGACATGCGTCAAACTCAACACAAAGCTACAATACACAGATAAGCCTCGTACCAATGCAATATTGAGTTGTCTTGTAAATGATGAACTATCTTGTTTGTTCATAAGGAGACTATTTTAATGTTCTGTAGATATAATAAGAGAGATCGTTGTTAGTATCAACAAAAAGCAAAGACCAGTCTCGGAGTACAATTTTCTCCATTCTCTAACAGATAGAAGCCTTCCCTTACTTTCAAAGTAAGTTTTATGGCATGAGGCATTACTTCTGTTATACATTGTACATGTTACAAAAACAGCATCAATATTGTTAGATACAACTAAATGAACTAACATATATATCATTACTTCAACTTAAGCAAACATCTCACACGTGAGAAATATTATTGATCCAAAGAGACAAATACTTTTAACTACATATAGAGAAACAAATTTGTATTAGACAAAAAGGTTTATTTTAACTTATAAACTATTGAATGAAATAGTTTTGATACCAAAATCGATTATAGTATTGATTCAAACATACAAATAGTTTTGACTACTTAGAGGAAAAATCTTAGAACTCAAATCTGTTTTGACCCGTGACTCTGTGTAGCCTGCATTTTCTCTGTTAAGACTTGCAAATTTTCGTGGTGGAATGTAAAAACTGAGTAACCTAGTATATATAGCAAATGATAAATAGGTAGCATAAGTATATTCCTCTATTTAATATTTTCGCACCAAATATTATGGTAATTGAAAGCCTTGCGAATCCGGGTACGTTAGTTAGGAGATATAAGATTACGGATAGAGAAATGAGACAATATTTTGTTTGTTGGATGCCAAAGATTTTGTGGAACAAATAGAGATAACTAAAAGCATATGTTTAAAATAATTCAGTGGCATTGTATTGTAATTACTTTAAAACTTTAAGGGTTCCTCAAAAAAGACTCTTTGGTTTTAATAGTATTGATGTGTGCTGGTTGATTTCATGCCATGTTTTGTTGCTAATAAAGAAATTATTGTTTACTAGTTTGACATAGGGCTGGGCACAAATATCCGTTACCCGCCTTAAACTCGCTACCCGCCCCGTATTTGCCCCGTAAATACAAGTACTCGTCTTAATCAAGGCAAGTAACAAGTTAAGAATTTTAAATATTTGCAAGTTCAAATCAAGTAACAAGGCTTAAATTTATTTTAAGTATTTGACTCGTTTTGACCCGTTACTTGATTTTCAAAATATATTATAACATTTACATTATTATTTTATCTAGTTTAATACTTATATAATATATCAAACATGTGGAATTAAATAATTTTCTTTTTTTTCTTCAAATTTTACGCTACATTATCTTACATCGGTGTAGTATAAGAATCAAACAAATTTTTTTGCTATAAATATAGATAATCATTTAATCATAAAATCATTGAAATAGAATTTCTATTTTAAAGGCTCGACTACAAAAATTTAAGTTAAGTGAGCAAGTACAAGTACAACAAATTAATCGAAGTATCTCATATATAGATGAGTACTGCTTAATCAAGTATTTGGTATTAGCAATTACAAGTGTAAGACAAATTTTTACTACTCAAATAAAACAAGTCGGTTACAAATATAGCAAAATCCGGATATTTGTCTCGTGTCCAGCCATACTAGTAAGTAATCGAACAAGGCAAGTAACTTGCAAGTAACATGTTTTGGGACAAGTATTCGATATAATAAGTACTCGTTTCGATAAGGCAAATACCAAGTCCAAAATTCATTAGTCGTTCAAGGCAAGTAACAAGTTAAGAATTTTAAATATTTGCAAGTTCAAATCAAGTAACAAGGCTTAAATTTATTTTAAGTATTTGACTCGTTTTGACCGTTACTTGATTTTCAAAATATATTATAACATTTACATTATTATTTTATCTAGTTTAATACTTATATAATATATCAAACATGTGGAATTAAATAATTTTCTTTTTTCTTCAAATTTTACGCTACATTATCTTACATCGGTGTAGTATAAGAATCAAACAAATTTTTTGCTATAAATATAGATAATCATTTAATCATAAAATCATTGAAATAGAATTTCTATTTTAAAGGCTCGACTACAAAAATTTAAGTTAAGTGAGCAAGTACAAGTACAACAAATTAATCGCAAGTATCTCATATATAGATGAGTACTGCTTAATCAAGTATTTGGTATTAGCAATTACAAGTGTAAGACAAATTTTTACTACTCAAATAAAACAAGTCGGGTTACAAATATAGCAAAATCCGGATATTTGTCTCGTGTCCAGCCATACTAGTAAGTAATCGAACAAGGCAAGTAACAAGTTAAGAATTTTAAATATTTGCAAGTTCAAATCAAGTAACAAGGCTTAAATTTATTTTAAGTATTTGACTCGTTTTGACCGTTACTTGATTTTCAAAATATATTATAACATTTACATTATTATTTTATCTAGTTTAATACTTATATAATATATCAAACATGTGGAATTAAATAATTTTCTTTTTTCTTCAAATTTTACGCTACATTATCTTACATCGTGTAGTATAAGAATCAAACAAATTTTTTGCTATAAATATAGATAATCATTTAATCATAAAATCATTGAAATAGAATTTCTATTTTAAAGGCTCGACTACAAAAATTTAAGTTAAGTGAGCAAGTACAAGTACAACAAATTAATCGCAAGTATCTCATATATAGATGAGTACTGCTTAATCAAGTATTTGGTATTAGCAATTACAAGTGTAAGACAAATTTTTACTACTCAAATAAAACAAGTCGGGTTACAAATATAGCAAAATCCGGATATTTGTCTCGTGTCCAGCCATACTAGTAAGTAATCGAACAAGGCAAGTAACAAGTTAAGAATTTTAAATATTTGCAAGTTCAAATCAAGTAACAAGGCTTAAATTTATTTTAAGTATTTGACTCGTTTTGACCGTTACTTGATTTTCAAAATATATTATAACATTTACATTATTATTTTATCTAGTTTAATACTTATATAATATATCAAACATGTGGAATTAAATAATTTTCTTTTTTCTTCAAATTTTACGCTACATTATCTTACATCGTGTAGTATAAGAATCAAACAAATTTTTTGCTATAAATATAGATAATCATTTAATCATAAAATCATTGAAATAGAATTTCTATTTTAAAGGCTCGACTACAAAAATTTAAGTTAAGTGAGCAAGTACAAGTACAACAAATTAATCGCAAGTATCTCATATATAGATGAGTACTGCTTAATCAAGTATTTGGTATTAGCAATTACAAGTGTAAGACAAATTTTTACTACTCAAATAAAACAAGTCGGGTTACAAATATAGCAAAATCCGGATATTTGTCTCGTGTCCAGCCATACTAGTAAGTAATCGAACAAGGCAAGTAACAAGTTAAGAATTTTAAATATTTGCAAGTTCAAATCAAGTAACAAGGCTTAAATTTATTTTAAGTATTTGACTCGTTTTGACCGTTACTTGATTTTCAAAATATATTATAACATTTACATTATTATTTTATCTAGTTTAATACTTATATAATATATCAAACATGTGGAATTAAATAATTTTCTTTTTTTTCTTCAAATTTTACGCTACATTATCTTACATCGTGTAGTATAAGAATCAAACAAATTTTTTGCTATAAATATAGATAATCATTTAATCATAAAATCATTGAAATAGAATTTCTATTTTAAAGGCTCGACTACAAAAATTTAAGTTAAGTGAGCAAGTACAAGTACAACAAATTAATCGCAAGTATCTCATATATAGATGAGTACTGCTTAATCAAGTATTTGGTATTAGCAATTACAAGTGTAAGACAAATTTTTACTACTCAAATAAAACAAGTCGGGTTACAAATATAGCAAAATCCGGATATTTGTCTCGTGTCCAGCCATACTAGTAAGTAATCGAACAAGGCAAGTAACAAGTTAAGAATTTTAAATATTTGCAAGTTCAAATCAAGTAACAAGGCTTAAATTTATTTTAAGTATTTGACTCGTTTTGACCGTTACTTGATTTTCAAAATATATTATAACATTTACATTATTATTTTATCTAGTTTAATACTTATATAATATATCAAACATGTGGAATTAAATAATTTTCTTTTTTCTTCAAATTTTACGCTACATTATCTTACATCGTGTAGTATAAGAATCAAACAAATTTTTTGCTATAAATATAGATAATCATTTAATCATAAATTATATCATATAAATTTATTAAGTTAATATAAGTATTTATGATATAAAATACTTATGTTTATATTTTAGCTTATTCAGTTTATATGAAAGATGATTTCAGTGGAGAATTTTTTTTGGTAGGTTAATGGTAAATTAGAAAATGTTATTTTGTTAGATTTTTATATATTAACAATTAAAAATGTTATATAGAGAATTATTGTTTATTTTTTTAAAAAAAATTAATTAATATAAACTATTAAATATTAATCAATAGTGTTAAATCATAATATATATATATATATATATTAACATTTAGATCTGATTTTTATTATCTATATGTAATCATACATAACCACAATTGTTGGAAAAATAATTTATGATTTTAAATTTTAGATAACAAAAGCAGCTAAAAATGTTTTTGTAACTGGTTTTCTTTTTGTAATCGATTGAAAAAAATTCAACCAAGGCTCTGTAAACTAAATTGAAATTTTTTTTTTATATTTATGCAAACGATATTGGTTAGTAGGATCTGAACTCCGTGTGCAAGATTGTCTGTCCTTGTATTTTAAGTTTGGAGTATATGTGTAAACTAACACTAACATTTACTTACCAAAAACAATTAACTGAATAAACTAAATTATAAACTTAAGCATTTTATATTCAAATGTTAGAATGTTTATATTTTAGATTATAAGTAACTAAAAAACAAAAATATAAACATAAGATGTATATTCAAATTAGAATGGTATTTTATAAACCATCATCACCAATGTAGAGCGATCTGTAGCAAATGTTACGTGAAAGTGAAATTGTCGAAATGCTAATGATACATCCAATGATCCAATCTAATTAAGATGTATAAACAATATGCGACCAGCATTTGCTATTGAATTGTTTCTTTCGGTTAATGCATTCCAACTAACGTCAATTGTCAAAACCTCTTTAAAATTGCCTTATTTTTTTCCTAGTAACAATTATGCGATCTAGATTATTGACTTATAGCAAAAGAATTTAATTTATAATTTGAAATCATAAAAAATCTAGTCACTTTTTTTTTGTTGGACTTGTGGGATTTTTGTTCTCTCCCTCACATGGGGTTCGATGTCATTCCCTTTGTGTAGGATGAAATTATTGATTTCAAAGTGGACCTAATAAACAAAAAAATACTTATGTTCATATTGTATATACGTCTTAGATTGTTTTTTTTATTTTTTGCAATCATAGAAATTACTCGTCTAATCCTAGGATTTTCTCCTATGTTCATAGAGATTCCAAAAAAAATTGTCACTACAATCATGTAGGATAGCTAAGAATGCTTTAAAATCGCAATGAAAAAAATTAAAACTCCACCAAATAAATTCTTGAACCCATTTAACCATTTGGTTGCTGCTTTTATTTTTTTTTGAAGTACGATTTATTTTTATTCTAAGAAGAAAGCATAGTAATTATCAAAATAAAATGGTATTGGTTCAACCGGTATAAATGTGAATATCCCCATAGATTCCACTTAGGGTGTGACTAATAACCATCGTAGGAACAATAAGAATAGATAGAAAAAAAATGAGCAGGAATAAAATTTAAGGAATGATGAGGAATAATGATTCCTTATCAAAATTTATAAGGAACATATTTACTCTATAATTCTCTACAAATTAGGAAATGAGAAGGAATGAAAAGGAAAAACTATTCCTTAGGAATGTCAAGGAATGTAGTGTTACCCTTCATTCCTTTGGTTACCGGTCACACCAAGAAAAATAAAATTTAGGAATAAAGTAGTATGGTATAATTTTTTTTGGCGGGGAGGAGTAAAATATTTTAATATATGAGTGATTTACACTGTAAGTCACATTCTGAGTTTATGTTACATTTTAAGTTACTTTCTACTACAAATGTAGTTTTTTTTTGCTGTTGTTTTACCACTTTACCCTCCAGCACAAACAAATCAATCATATGCTTTTTTTCTCTTTTTTTTTTGTGTTGCCTCATGTTCTATTTTATTTTAAAAGTTATTTTGAATTTTAAAATCCAAGAAAATATCAAAACTTTTTTTGTCTTTTAATTCGATCCACAAAATTGGTTTTTGACCAATTTTATTTTAGGTTTTTGACCAAATCCGGATGATGATAGTCGTCATCATCATCATCGGAATCATCATTCCGGTTTATGAGGAGAGATCAGGAATCCGGCGAGAGATTAGGAATCCGGGATGAAGAACCATGATATTTTGGTTAAGATTCGAAATTTATAAGAAACTTGTCTTTTTGGTATAATCAATACATTTCTTATAAGTTTGGAGGTACTGCAGAAATGTACCGCAGAAATCTTAACCAATGTACTGCAGAAATCGTTGGAAGCTCTAATATGAAAACAATGGCTAAATTACAAAATTGCCATTTATTTAAAAATTGAGAAAAAATGAATCGACATAGGATTCAAAACCGGGTCTAGAACGTCTAGAGCAATTTCTTTAAACGCTACACCACGCACACCTACATGTCTAGATTCACATAAATATTCTAATATTCGTTTTATTTTTAATAAAACATTATATATTCATTTTGTATTTGTACATCATATTTATGTATACGCATACAGTGAGTAAAATGTGTACACAATCATATATTCATATTGCATTTGTATATCATATTTGTGTACACAAATACAATGGATGAAATGTGGACACATGCAATGTCATTGTATAACCTCAATATATTTACAAAGAATTATACAGGAGGAGCAATGTGGACAAAAGAACTCTAATATTTGATATATGAAACATAGGGCAAAAAATAGTATAACAATATGTATAGGTACATTTGTTCGTATATGTACACATGTACAGGTTCGCAAAATGTTATGTGTTCGTAGATGTACACATGTACATACTGCAAGATCTATTTCTTTTGTTTCCATAAAAATAAAATATGCAGAAAAAGAATGTAAGGGAACTAAACTCCATTAATTTTGATTTAATACTGACCGTAGAATTTAAGAAATATAAACTTATTTGTTATATTATTATTTTAATAATTTAATATGAGTTTAGTTATTGGAACAAAAAAGGATAGATTTGGAATTTCAATTGCTCATTTATGTGCAAAAAGACTTATTGTGTAATACTAAACTAGAAAAGTGAATCTCGGTGTAATTATTTCTTTATATTATACCATTCTTTCGTTTTACAAAAAAAAAGAAACATAATAGCGAAAAAATAAAAGATCTTGCAGAGCATCTAACAACAAAAACGATCTAAACGAAAGAAGAAATCCAAAGAGAAACCACCAAATCTGGAAAGGAGAAAATCCGGGCTGCGCTTAACCTCCAACAGAAAGAGAAGACAACAAAAACGAACAAGAGAAGCAGAGACAAAGACAGAAAAGAGGCTCCGGCGACTTCCTAAGGGACGTGGCGATCGCTGGAAAAACAAGCCCGAGATTTACCTTTTCTAGAGAGAAGAGAAAGAAAAAGTAAAGAGAAGAGAAGAATTATAACCCTAAAATTGTTGTGGTCAACTGTTTATAGTGACTAACTCCACTGCAAAGAGGCTCCCTATTCATATAAAACCCCACTTCAGGCACGGACATACGTACTAGTATATACTGCCAAGTACCACCGTAGCGAGAGAGGTTCGAACTCGAGATCTCTAACACTCATCTATAAAAAAATATACTACTTGTATGCAAAAACTTATCTCAGATGCATGTTGTTTGCAATGGACCTAGGTACATAATTACCGGCCTACTTCTATATAGATTAATCTTACAAATGTTTGAATTCTTGGCATTCAGCTTGACGAATTTATGTTACGTAACAAATTATTTTCCTTTCTGTTTTCTGCTAATTTTAAAAAGTTCTTATTTCTTAAAATGAGATGCGAAAACATTATACGCCAGACTTATCAAAAAAAAAAAACATTATACGCCAAGAACTATTAACCCGAATAAACAAAAAAAAATAATTATTAAAAGACAATATGACTCGTGGGACCAATCACAATACCCATATATTAACATAATTATTCCAATTCCGCAGTACTATCCTTGGAATTAGTTAAGCCCACTTGGCGATGATCGACATGCCACCACACCCTAGAAGAGCCGCAATGAAACACTTGATCTGCATTGTGACGCTACCTTGAAGCTTTGGTCCCATGAACTCGGCCGCTAGAAGGTCCACAAGCGCCATATAGATGAGCAATCCTGCGGAGCATGCATTGAGCAATCCAACAGTTACCAGTGCACTGGGACTATTGTCTCTGTAGATGGTCGAAAGAGCGATCCCTAGCGCTATTCCAAAAGGCGTTGTCACCGCAAAAAAGAACGCCATAAGAAACTTTTTCAAGTTCGTATACTCAGCCTGAAAACATCCCAAACATAAAAGATTATTATTTACAGAGTTATCATCCTGCCAGTAGATAAAATTTCCATAAAATTATAATGTACCTGGAGAATGCAACCACCAAGACCCATGCCTTCGAACATTTGATGGAAGCAAAGTGCTGCGATGAGTCCTTTAATGGTGCAAGTGTCATTTGTTGCTCCTAGCGATAGTCCAATGACTACAGAGTGAACTATGATTCCAAGTTCCAATACCTGCATAATTCATAACAATTAAATTTGGTTATATATTGTTTAAAATGGAAACGACGATTAATATATCAGCTTTTAATATTTTAATATGTGTACTAATTACTAACCATAGCAATGACTCGATATCGCAATAGTTGTGCATTTGCGGAATCACCATCTTTTGTTGGTAAGGTAACATCATTTCCGGGGCCGTGACCATGACCATGTGGTACGATCCCAACTGTGTGCTTGCTAGTATAAATACTCGTAGCCATGGAATCGATGACTAAAGTGATTAGACCGGACAACATAGCGAGAAACCCGGAGAAGGGAAATTTGTGCCACGGGTTCTCTTCAAGGCATTGTGATGATAACATCTCGAAAGAATCAGGCAAAACGTGCATAAAACCGGTTCCGAGGATAATCCCTGAGGCGAAACACTTAACGATAGTGAAAATGTTCCCGTCGGGTTGAAGGAACGGCACGTTCCTGCTAAAGAGAGGAGCTCCAACACCAATCATGCTTGCCACTAGGATTGAGGCTATTGCTATGATTTTGAGTGGCAAAGCTTTAGCCTTGTTGACGCATGGGTTCGCTGACTCGCTTGCGCAGTCTTCTGGCGCCGTTGAAGTTGCCGGAGATATTCTAAAAGAGACAAAGATGAGTATGAGGAAGAATGTTTTCATGAGAAGTGTTGAAGTTGAAGCCATTTTTTTTCGTTTGGAGTTTTTGTGTTTGGCTTGTTTAATGTTTATGTGTCTTTGGAGTTACTAGTAAAGTTATATAGTAATGTGTCCCTTTCACTAATGACGAAAGTTAGTTACTTATGAATACTCCAGAAGCAAATACTTACTAATGAAACTTCTAAAGTAATAGATATTGAGATGTAATACTTTAAAATAATTTTGCGATTATATATAGTATCCATTGAAGTTCGAAACAGTAATTTAAAAGTTCAACATCGAGTACTATTGATAAACTGCGTGTTACTGGTTTCTAAACTTTTTAAAAAAGTTTTATATACAGCCAAATTGTGTTTTTGAGTTATTTAGCCTTTTATTGAATCCTTTCAAATTTTAGGTCGATTTGGAACAAAAAATCAAATTAGATGCAAATGAGCAAATATAGATGAAGAACTGCGTAGTAGTTTAGCAACAGATGGATGCTTTCTCACTGTTGGATTGAGCTTGTTTTTGTCACAAGATAGAAATTAAAAAAAATTAGTATTACTCTACGCTCAGACTTGTAGTGCAATTCTGGTCTTTGTTGATCTGATCCCTAAATATCATAGTGAGCTTCAAATTAAAAAAAATTATAGTTAACTGTTGTATACTTGTGGTTTCTAAATTGTTTAAACGTGATTACATCAAGTATACCATATTTTCAAGATTTTTATAAATCTCTATATTTATTATTGTTTAAAAGATAATCAGTTTTATAAATAGTAAAACTGTAGATATATATATATATATATATAAATATATTCATATCCTGGTGATTGAGCTTTGTACATATATAACATTCTTTTTGATAGATGAATAAATTTTAAATTTCATCAAAAAAGAGACTCAGAGATTTTAAAAGATTTAGTAATGATTTAACTATATATGTAGGGGGTTGATTGACAAGTGTTGTAGGATTTTTCTACAACTCAAATTATTTCTAAAGCATAAATCTTTTTCAATCATGCTTTGTAAAGATTTTTCAAAATTACAGATTTTTCTTTCCTTTTTGTTTATTTTTGGCTGTAGAAAGCAATAACTAAGAGCACTTAATTTTGGTTTTAGAAAATTTATATGTAAGTCATTAATTTTTTTCAAACCTACAACCAAAATCTTAGAGTAAATTATTTATAGCCACATCAAAAAAAAAAGATCTATAGTTTTAATTCTACAACTAAAAATAAAAAGCTACAGCTCCTTCAAATCAACCCCTAGGCCTTAAAATTGCATGCTAACACGCTTCATCCTAACTTATAAAATAAAATTTTTGTAATATATAAATTCGTGAACCAAATTCATGAATTTTTATAAAAAATTTCTTGGCATTGTAATTTTAATTCTTTATCTTGTATTTGTCTATATACATCTGGTTCTTTGTAAACACTTCTATGTAGTTTTTATTTTTGGTTAAACAAATCTGTGTAGTTGAGTCTGTTTCTTTTATTGACAAAAAAATCTGTGTAGTTAATACGATGTCTAAAGATTGTTCTTAAAATAAATTTGTTTTGTTTTTTTTTTTGTGGAACTTTGGTGAGATGTTTTAAGGAGTGGATGTTTTTAGGGATGAGTTAAAGTAAATATTACTCCCTCTGTTTTTATATGTAAGTAGTTTTAGCAAAAAAATTTTGTTTCATAATATAAGATGTTTTCATAACCCAAAACAACTTTTATCTTTATTACATATTGTGTGACCAATCATATAATTCATGCATTTTTATTATTGGTTGGATTTGTGTATTAAATGCTGTTTTTTCAAAAGTAACAATTTTTTTAATATTTACACTTTTAACTAAAACTACTTACATATAAAAACAGAGTGAGTACAAGTTTTCACTAGCCTAGTGTGGTAATCAATAATCGTTTTTCTCAAAAAAAAAGAGAAAGTAAAAGTACATATTTATTCAATTTTATTTATTAAAAAAAAACTTGCGTAATGTACAATAACCAAATGAGCCATTCGCATATGTAGCCTCGGCAGCAGCTTCATCTGATACTTCCGAACCAAAATAAACAATCCAAAAACTTCATATTTTGATAAGTTTAAATGGTTCTTTTCACATATGCAACCCGAAATTCAGGTCTTCAGTCACTAAAAAAACACAATTGCCACATGAATCACTACCATTGACCGAAGAGAGGAATCTCAAAACTGCAATATTCGTGCCGTTTGTCGAGCGGTCGAAGTCAACCCCATGCGTCTTTTAGATAGTCCCGTAACTTCCGTTAATCAACTCTCAGAAACGTTTACTTTAATCGTGTGGATTTAAGTATGGTTAAGCAGATAATTGCAAGTCGACTAGCTTTATATAATTATTATGTATAGTTTATAGAATTGCGACGAGCACACAATCACACGTGACAGCTCGTGTTCAGTGCATGGTTGCAACCCAGTCATCCGTACAGTGTGGACCTACGTGGAGGTCAAAATTATAGAATTTTAACATTTTCAGCCTAGTAACAATTGTTGTCACTCGAAGAATTGGTAGTGATTGTCCCCTAAGTGACGATCAGTGTACCTTTTTAATTGTTCTACTTTCTTTTCACTGCACGCATACCAATTTAAATATGCTTATTTAGTACTCCCTCCTTTTCAGATTAATTGTCGTTCTCGAAAAAAAAAATTTCATTTCAAAATAAGTGTCGTTTTAGAATTTCAATGCAAAATTTATTAATAAGATTCTCTAGTCTATTTTTCTATTGGTTGAATTATGGTTAGATGTATAGGTAATTGTGTTTTTATCTTAGAAATATATAAAATTATATGTTTTCTTAATATGTGTGCATAAGTATAGAACGACAATTAAAATGAAACGGAGGGAGTACACAAAAAAAATTACCATAATTCTTCCTAATTCTTTTTCTTAATTTCTTTTTCATGGATCTAAATTTTTGTCTGAAAGCACCATTTTAACTGCCCTATGAAATCCATTCTAATGGTATGCTAATAATATCTCTCGTAACATTTTTCTTCACAATATATGCATAATTTGTTTTTTTTCCTGAATTTAAATCCCAATTTTTTTGATGTAGAAGTATTAATGAATTCTTACTCAAACCGATGAATTAAGAAGGTTTCCATGAATTTAGGTTATGTTGCCTAACAATTTACAACATTCATAAATTTTCTTTTTTTTTAATATCATTATTTATCTAACTTACTAAATAGTTTCAGTTTTTATCGATTTGTTATTATTTAGCTGAAACTTTCAAACTTGAAATTTCTTTGAATTTTTTTACAGAAAATTGTATTTTAAACTGTGACATGTTTTAATAATTTATTTATAAATTATATATTATAATAATATAATTTAAATACTATGGTATAAATAATTTATAACTAAATGTAATATATTTTATCAACTATGTCTTTATTTTATTATTTAAAAATTAATAATATGATTTACTAAAAATATTATAGTATTTCTATATATTTTTAATGTTTAATTAAATGATCTTATTGTACTTGATACAATTATTTAATATTTTAAATTCGTTATGATATATTCTGGTTAAAAAGTTTATAAATCTGCCATTGCATCAATACTGATAGATGTATCACATAATGAAAGCAGATTTCTCTTTCCGCAACTTGCCTTTTCTAAATATCGCTTGCATTGGTTGTTTATTTATCTATTCATAACGTAGCCTGTTTTTTCAAATTTCGAATAACATATCTTTTTTAACCTTTGAATTATATATCTTCCAGATTTAACTAGCTAGCCATCAAACAAAACCATAGCTCATTAACTCATCTGGAAATAAATCCTAACCATTGTATCGAAGATCTCAAGTTTAAATAACTGATATGACAAAATTAATATTAGATGCTGTGGTTTTGAATTTAGATGAGTTATAGGTTTCCAGCTCTGAATTTCATAGTATTCAAAAACCATCAAACAACTTTAAATATGGAAATGCTGTATCTATGTACAATTTTGAAACTTTTGTTTTAGATATATATTTCCTTAACTCGGGGATAAATTGTGTATGTCAATTTGTGTTTTAATCCTAAAACTAGATTTTTTGATCCGTGTTTTTAAAGCGCGGGGCACAAAATTATTTGTCAAATTATTAAGAAATCTTTAATCTATGCATAAACGTGAATGTTTTTCAATTTTACATAAATAAAAATTTGTTCATATAATAGATAATTAAAATATATATTTACAATTTGATGGTATATATTGTCTAATTTTACAATAATGTTGTTTATGTACCTTATTCTTGAAAATTTTATATTCTTATATGTTATATACTTTATCATCAGTTGTTAATGAATATCAATCCATTTTATAATATTTCATATGAAACTATTTAAATTAAAGTAATAAAATAGGTAAATATTAAAATTGAGAATAAAATTCTTCACGATTTTATAGTTTAAATAGAGTAATTTATAATTTCCTTTATTAGTCTATAAACTATACATCATTTTTTGTTTTTCAAAAACAATTATTAGATTTTAAAAATATATTTGCATCAAAATTAGTTAACATATTAAAAAATCTAAGGAATATGAACTTATTATATATTAAATAAAAAAATTTAGTATTTTAAAAACTATTATATATAAAAGCCGAAAACACTATGCATGTATATGATTCTACAAAATTATTTTAAAAGGGCCTACTAATTAAATATAAATTGGGCTGGATTATGTTGAGTTATTTTGATATGTTTAAGAGAATGTGAATATTAGAAGTAAATGTGAAAGGTTTGAATATAGTTAGATATTTAAATTTTTAAAACATGTTAGTCAATATAAAACCAAGCATGCAATCCATTTTTTTGATTAAAATCTGGTTTTAACATATATATAACTTTATCTTAAAAACGTTAGTTGGTTTTATTAAAGAAGTAAAGATAATGTTTTTTTGACGACAATAAAGATAAATTATAATATTAATAAAAATTGGAAAGTAAAACTAAATAGAACATGGAGAGAATATAGTATATAGGTAGGTATTAATGTCCTCCAATACGATTGGATTGTATTTCTGATCAACATTAATTAATTTTTATATGCTTAAATATAGGAATGGCATTGGCATATAATTATCAAAGCAAATCATGGGTAAAATTCTATTAGAGATTCTGTTTTAATAGTAAACTAGAGCTGGACCCGTCCGATCGGACGGGTACTTATTTTTATTTTTTATATATAAATGAATATTATTTAAATATCTATCGGTTTATATTTTTAAATATCATATTTCTAAATTTTTATAAACACAACGATCAAATAGTTTATGTACTGTAAAAATAGTAACCCGTGTCCGTTATTAAACTTTTGACAAATTAATATTGACCTATTGATAATTTGAGTAATATTTCTTGTAACATGAAATTGTTTGTCAAATGTAAAGAGAATTTAAATATTTTGATCATGTATGGATAATATGGTAAGATTTAATACATTAGAAAAAATAATATTTGGTTATAAACATTAAATATTGTTTTACAAGTAATTCAAAGATATTTAAATTTCAGTATTGAATTTTCTTGTTGAAATTGATAAACATATATTCTAGAAATTCTTGAAAAATATATAATCTTAGGTGGGATTTAATTATATTAAAATAATATTCAGTTACAAATATTTCATCTTGTTCTATAAGTAGTTTAAATATATTTAAAATCTTAGCATATATAGATTTTATTTTTCAAAATAATTAATGGTAAGTTAAACATATATTTTAGAAATATTCATAATATTGTTTAGTATCAAATTTAAATTTGATTTTTTTTTTCAAAATAATTAATGGTAATGTTATCCAAGTTTAATATATTGTTAAAATCGATTTTAAATATGAATATTCCTAAAAATCAACTAATTTATTTTAGGAAATATATTAAATACGAAAATTAAATTAAAATTGATTTAGGAAATTGTTTAATAAATAGGAAAAGACAAGATTACTTAAATATAGGTTCATTTAATTACTTCAGTGGCATACCATTGTAAATAAAAGTGAAAACTTAGGGACATTCTATATGTGTACTTCTGAATTAATAAAGTAGATATGATGTCTACAATTTTTTTTTGGCATAGTCATTGATTAATCTATGAGATCATATTGATCACTGATCTAAGTATATACTCTTTCTGTTTTATGAAGGAATTTATTTTATTTTTATGTTATATTGATTAGACTTGATGTCATGAAAGTATGCAATGGTAAAAGAAAAATACTTCATCCGTTTTTAGTATTTGATGTTTTAGAAATTTTAAAGCAATCTAAATTTTAAATGTAAATTTATTAAAATTTTATGTTATATTACCAATAACATTATAAGTTTATTTTATTGTAGGTCAAATTGTGGTTAAGAGAATAACTAATGACGTTTTTACTAAAATTTAAAAATAAATAAATATTTATTTTATTTTATGTGTTTAATTTTAAAATAGCATTATTCAAAAATAGAACGAATATCATTATTTAGATTATCCTGCATAACTAATACTCCTCATGGCAGGTATGCCTCTTACTAGGGCTCGACATCATTACTCATTATTCATTAATCGCCTTAAACTCGCTATTTGACTCGTATCCGTCTTGAAAATTTTAGTACTTGGTGTTATCAAAGCAAGTAACAAATCGACAATTTTTATTACTTGCAAGACCAAGTCAAGTATCAAGTATAATTATTAATTTTAATACTTGACTCGTTACATACCCCATTACTTGATATTCATTATATGATTTATTAAATACTTGTTGATATTTGTCTTTTCTTTTACTTGCATTTATGATTGGACAAAAATATTTATTACTCTTTTTATACTTGTTACTTGTTTCGTATATGTCTTGATTTTTAAATATTCATCGTCTTCTAGCCAAGTATTAAATAGTAACGCGTATTAAAAATTTAGCTATATGGCTTATTATTACCTATTATTTACTTAGAACATTTTTTTCATCGTGAAAACTATACAATGCTTATATTCAAAATATTCATAATTTTTATTTATCTTCTTTATAATATGAATAAATATTTTGTTTAAAATAATTCACATGTTATTTTAAATAAAGAATAAACAAAATAAATTTTCATGTCTATTTTTAATAGAATATTATTTAGTAAGTAGTTCTTAAATACTAAAAAAACTTATAAATAGTTCATAAATTCTCGTAAATAGTTCATAAATATTCGTAAATAGCAAATAATAGAATAGGAAATAGCAAGTAATAGAACATGACAAATAACTTGCAAGTAATTCATTTTTGATCAACTATTCGAAATAATAAGTACTCATTATATCAAGTCAAGTACAAATCAAAAAATTTCACCCATATAAAATAAATCAGGTAACAAGTAAACGCAAAATAGTGAGTACTCGTCTTATGCACAGCTCTAGATCTTACAAGTCAACTTTGGTTAGAATTTCTTTGTCCTTTTAATTTTTTATCAATGGATAATAAATAAATTAAGATATAAGAATTGGACGAGCACGACGTAATACTTGGTTAACTACTTAACTCATATTCCACCGACGTGACAAGATGCCCTATTATATCTCGAGTCGCCTAACTTTATTTTTCTTATTACATAATTGCCGGCTTCGGAGGGGAGGGAGGGGATGCCACATAGGATTAAACTGTAACACATTGTCCAAATACCCACTTCCACTGTATTTTCATTAATACATATATATATATATATATATATATATTTGCATATTGCATATATTAATAGCCCATACTGATTTATAATTGTATACACTAACCCTAACTATACAACCACCCTTGACAAATAGCCAAAACTAAAGGAAATAACAGCCCATCAACTTACAACATAAGACACACAACACAGCCCAAACACTAACCTACCACAACCATTCTCCCTTCATGTAACGACTCATCCCTCTTAAGCTCCATCCCTCTCTCCCTCAATATATAAACCGATCTCCACTTACAAAATCAAACGCCACAAACCATCGACACGAGCACTCACAAGACAACAATTTCTATGTAAAACACAAAAGCCAACCATGCGTCTTCTTTCGTAATATTGTCTCCGCTTTGTGTGAAGCAAAATTGGTCTTCAAACTCATTGAAATTGATTTGACAGTTTATACGGGTCAATCATAGGTGCTTTACAGTCCATGTTTAGCTCAGACTTCACGCGTTATAAACTTTAATATTTCAATTGCAGCCAGTGGTTAGAATTTGCGAATTTAACTTAAGCATAGCTAAAAAAAACTTAAGCATAGTTCCGAGGACTAAACGTCATAGTGGACTAAGAGATAAGCAGCTCTGAGTTTTCTTAATGATGGGAATGACATTCATCATATCTTTTATAATCAAGCCTCTGAAACTATCAATTTCTTTTAACGTTTCAAAACTTAAAAGTGGTAAAGTTCTGTGAAGTTCTCAGTTTCTTCCATCGTCTTTAGTGTTCGCTAAGATAGGTTTTGAACTTTTCCTCCACATGGGGTTTGTGAAATATGTTTTAGAAAGTACTGATAGTAGCAAAATGGCTTCATTTAAATGTGCGCATCCTAAGAGGTCCAAACTCTGATTCATGGAACCAAGGCATAATTAGACAGGGTACGAAACAAAGCTTTCAAGGACGCGGCTAAATTTGTTTAAACATAGACATACAAATTGCTTTTTCATGTTTTAACAAAAGATCAGTTACAGTGATTATATTGATTCAATTTAGTGAATTGGACGATGGATATTGTGAATGTTTCAGTTACAAAAAAGACGATATTTGTTGATGTTTTCTGTTCATCAGTATTTAACTCAGCCTACAAGGGTGTTAAGTAAGATACGAGCTGGATAAGATTGAAGCTGGCAGAAGAGTGTAGAGTCGTCTTCTTCCTTTTTTTTTGCTAAATAGAGTCGTCTTCTTTCTTGTCTTGTAACAGAGAGATTGTTTCCATTGTAGTAGATAGAGAAAGCTTGTAACAATACACACAACCATACAGCTGAGAAGAGTTGATTCCATGTGCTGATCCTGAAGAGAGATGTACCTGGTTTGGGGAACTCTATAATGTGTTTGTGTGTTCGTTAAATAGATTGAATTGCATGCGCAAAGAACAAAAATAGAATCCGTGAGAGATAGAGAGTGTGTGAATATTATCTGTCAAGGCGATGCAGGAAACTAGTTACTACCGCACTTGCAAAATGGTCTTCAGGGCACTGGAAATAATATATTAGATTTCTAAACAAAACAAAAACTACTAAATTAGCAGAATCTTCCTGGCGCTTTGTATGTTACAACCATGCTTTGATTGTTTATCAGGATGATGGAAAAGTGGTGTTAACTAAAGAACCTCCCAGTTTGACTTAACAAGCTTCATGCAAACTTAATTTAATTATTTGGCTATGTGATTATCTATATATGTAGGAGATAAAAACGGAAGCCCAAATATTGAAAAAGCCATGTCAATATATACACAACCCTAAAATTACAAACTCCACATTACAATTAGAACATCTCCACCTCAACCGCAAATCCTCAAATTTTAAGATTTTTATCATTCGAATAAAATTTTAACTCCTCAAATTTAGACGTTTTGAATGAAACCTCAAAACCTCAAAGCTACTTTTTATTTTCTTTTTGGTCCTTATAATTTTTTTTTTACAAGTACATATAAACAACTTAATTTAGAATAACTTAAGTACACCAAAATAAAATAAAATAAGATAAATATTACATAACATTAAATTAAAGTTCATACAATAGAAAATACATTAAATAAAACTCACAATATAAATATATATTATACAAATTTAACACAAATTAAAGAAAATTTCATAACACTTAAATATTACATATGTACCTTTTTAAAATTATATGGTATTTTATATATAAATTTCTAAAATTTGTGTGTATGTGTGTTGTTTTATTATAGATGTAATTTATATTATCTTTTATTATATAATATTGTAATATTGTGTGTTGTATAATATATTAAATGTATGTTTTATATGTATTTTTGAAGTTTTATCATTATTAGTAACTTTTTTTTGAGAAAAGTCTATCATTATTAGTAACTTTTGTTGATGTCAAAGACTATAATGTAAATAAATAAATTTTAAGGATTTTTTTAGGATTCATGGTTAGAACAATCAATCCTTAAATTCTCATTTTGAGGTTTTGTTCCTCTTAAAATAAGGTGTTGGGTGAAAGATGTTCCAATTGTGAAGAAAAAAAATCACAGAAATATATAACCATGAACATACGTAAACTGAAAATGTATAACCGAACCACTCTGAAACCAACGTTCAAAACTAATATTATGTAATTTTAGAGTATAGTGCACACTATTAGTCTTCTTGTTATATATCGGTTGTTGTCATGACCTACTGTGTAGTTTAATTTAAAGAATGTTACTATTAATCCGTATAGTTTGATATCCATGCCACTATAGTTTCGTATCTAATTTATCCCTGTTATAACTACCACTCGCAATCAATAAAGCCGGCCCCAATAATTTCCACAAAAATAAATAAATGTCACATTCTTAGAAGTAAATTTACAATGTCATATATATATAAACATTCTTTCAAACTCTATAATGCTACATTGCAATGTCAGTAATCGTTACCTTAATATACAAATAAAATGTATGAATCAAATCCAAACATAAACCCTCAAAATATAAAGGTGAATCATTTTTCAGCTTAAATATAATGAATCAAATAATTTAATCAATAAGAGTGTTTAAGCCCACTTGGCGACGACAGACATTACGGCGCAACCGAGCAAAGCCGCCGCGAAGCACTTGATCTGAAGTTTGATGCTACCTTGGAGCATTGATCCCATGAACTCGGTAGCTAGAAGGTCGACGAGGGCCATGTAGATGAGCATTCCGGCCGAGCAAGCATTTAACAGCCCAATCGTAATCAACGCCGTTGGACTGTTATCTCTATAGATACTTGACAATGCGATCCCAAGAAAGATACCACTAGGTGTTGTTCCAGTGAAAAAGAATGCCATCAAGAACTTCTTCACATTTTTAAAATCTGCCTGAAAAAAATAATATTTATGTTTAATAAACGTTTTCTAGCCCCATAAATCTTAAGGGCGGACCATGCATATGAATATACAGCTCTAACTAATAATTTGATATAAGAGACATAAATATGAATATATGTTTGTACCTGGAGGATGCAGCCACCGAGACCTATGCCTTCGAACAGGTGATGGAAGCAAAGAGCTATTATGAGTCCTTTAATAGTGCATGCATCATTAGTTGCTCCTAGAGATAGTCCAATGACCATGGAATGAAATAAAATCCCAAGCTCCAGAACCTATACATGAAATTCATAAATTGGTTCAAGATATGATTTATTTAATTTAAAATGCTACGTCGCTCAAATTATTTACATTAACACTAACCACGGCAATGACACGGTACCGTAGAAGTTGTGGATCAGAAGATCCCTCATCTTTAGTTGCTAGCACAACACCATAACCGTGGCTAATGTGAGTGGCCTTCTCTTGATCAATGCCATACTCGTCAGGCCCTTGCCCTACTGCGTTTTTGACGGTATAAAGGCTGGTGGTAACGGAGTCAATGGCTAGAGTGACTAGACCGGACACCATAGCGACAAATCCCGCAAAAGGAAACTTATGCCACGGATCATCATTTAGACATTTTGATGACAACATCTCGAAAGAGTCAGGCAAGACGTGCATGAAACCAGTTCCTAGGATGATTCCGGAAGAAAAACACTTCAAGATCATGAAACCGTTTCCGTCAGGATGGATAAAAGTAATGTAACGGCTGAAAAGAGGAACCACTACACCTATCAAACTTGTCGTCAGGATAGCTACAATGGCTACGATTTTGAGTGGTAAAGCCTTAGCTTTATTGATGCACGCATTCTCCGACCCGATGTCGCAACCTTCCGGGGCGGTTGAGATCGCCGGAAATACGGCGAATGTGAATAAGATGAAGAGAATGTAGACGAGTTTGGTAGTAGCCATTAGAATATATTATATGATGTTTGATGAAATCAACTGTTTTGTCTTTTGGTTGTTTATATAGGCATATCTGCCGGCCTACTATCGGTGCTGGTATGGAAAGTCAATAGATGAATATTGGGCTAAATCAATTGAAAAAAAAAAGATTACACTAGCTAGAGAATCAAATTCCTGATTTAATTGACAGTGTGTGTACATTGTTAGATGCAAAAGGTTTTGAATTGTATTGCATATTATTTTATTCTTGTTTAATCGGGTGGAGGGTCTGGATCATGCCGAAACCATACACGTTTTCTTTTTATCAGCTCCGAAACCATACACGTAATTTAGTACTCCTATAAGGGGAAAATGTCTTGTGTTATATATTATCTCAGTGTCATTAGAATGTCGTTAACAAATTATAATATAATAACATTAAATAAAAAAAGGAAAAATCTGATTAGCCCATCTATTAATATTGGGCCATATTGCTTATATGCTTTCTAAAGGCCCATATAGTGTGCTTCTTTCAGGGTACAGTACACTCAGAATAATTGCACTTGCCAACATATGTGAATATGCACAAACAAGGCGTCTTCCGATAAGATTAAAAAAAGAGAGGTACTCTAGTTATGTTTTCTAAAATACTAAGCGATCATACCGGTTATTTTGTCAGTGTAGGTTACTACTAACTGAATTCAAGAATGCCAATTTGTGATGATATTTGTCAAATAGGGGAATATAACTTTGTTCCTTAAGACTGATACATCAAACCGAAAAATATATTGCATCCTGGTAATTAAAATAAATATTCTCTACAAGTTTAGTACATCAATCTACGTTTTTTTTAAGTAACAAGTTTGAAAACATCTGAAAACTCTTTCATAGACTTATCATGCATATATAATATTATCTATTACACAGTTTTTTTCAATGTAGTGAAAACAATGTTATATTAGTTTTATCACCATTCAAGGGATGTTATTGTTAAATTTATTTGGTTGTTCTTTTAGCAATCTCATCTGTTTTGTTTATTTCATCTGTTCTGTACTGTTTGTTCCGTTGCCACAGAACTGCTATTAAGTGTATGATTGGCAGAGCATTAGCATAAGCATTATGCTCGTCATTATCCAATCAACATTTATCACAAAAGCATTTACAAGAGCATTTACAAGATGCTAATGCTCTCCAAATGCTCTTTACTCAATGCTTTCATATGAAGCTTTTGGTAGAGCATTTGCAGTTAGAATATATAAAAATTTAAAAATAATTATATGTAATTAATATATTTTATTTAATAATATAAAAAATTATGTTTATAATAAAAAAAAATTTACATTTTAAAAAATAAAAGTTGTGATTAATTATTTTAACTTTTTAAACAGAACAATATTTCACATTTGAAATATAATATAACTTATATAATTACACATATCATTCATTATTTTTAATAAATAAAATAAAATAATATATATCTATATATTATATATTCTAAATTAAAATATCTATATTTTTATAAAAAATAAATTGTATGTCATATATTACTTTTTATGATAATATTATATGAATCATTTACTGCTATATTAATAGATAAATAATGATAATTTATATATAAATTATATATAGAATTAGTTTATTTTATTTAATAATATCAAAATTATTTTTATAATAAAAAAATTTACATTTTAAAAATAAAATAGGTCTAGGCATAATATCTGCATCTAAAAACCTATTCAAAACTGATGTAAATATTAAATTGTTAAACCTAATTAGATCGACTTAAATATTTGAATGAATTCTAAATATATATATGATGAAAAATAGAGTGATAAACAAAAAATTAATAAATTATTTTATTAATAAAATTTATTTTTAAATAATAATATTTTGTATTTAAAATTTAATTTAATTTTATAATTAAATAAGATTCATTATTATTTAATAAAACATATATTATTAATATATATTATAATTTAATATATATTATAATTTAATATATATTATTTTAAAAATAAAAGTTGTGATTAATTATTTTAACTTTTAAACAGAACAATATTTCACATTTGAAATATAATATAACTTATATAATTACACATATCATTCATTATTTTTAATAAATAAAATAAAATAATATATATCTATATATTATATATTCTAAATTAAAATATCTATATTTTTATAAAAATAAATTGTATGTCATATATTACTTTTATGATAATATTATATGAATCATTTACTGCTATATTAATAGATAAATAATGATAATTTATATATAAATTATATATAGAATTAGTTTATTTTATTTAATAATATCAAAATTATTTTTATATCCAAAATAAATTTATGTTTTAAAATAATATTTACATTTATTTTTTAAATAATAATATTTTGTATTTAAAATTTAATTTAATTTTATAATTAAATAAGATTCATTATTATTTAATAAAACATATATTATTAATATATATTATAATTTAATATATATTATTTTAAAATAAATATATTATATACTAACTTTTATGATAATTTTAAAATTGTATATCGCTATCGCTTTTACCAATCACTTTATTAAAAATTTAATGAGGCATCACAATTTCTTGGAGTATCTTTTACTGACATAATCAACTACTGCTTTCATCTATTGCACTTCATCGGGCTAAGTCGATATTCAAATCCCTATCCCCTTTAAATTAAGTTAAAATAATTAAGCTAATGATTGATGTCTCCATTTTCAAACTTGTTGCTGCCACAAATGTCCTTGAATGTCTTCTATTGCAGCAATAGTATATTTTTAAATTTAACTTTTCTTTTTGTTAAATTTATTTAAAGGGAATAGTGGTGGGAATATAAGCTATTGGACGTTGAAAGTCAGAAAAGAATTAAAAACTATTTTTTATGAAGTTACAGCTGCTTTTCTTTATCTCAAGAGGATACAAAGTCCATGTGCTTCTTTGGTTTCTTAAGCTATACTTCTTCAGGACTAATCCAATTCGATTACAGCAGGTTTAACTTACTTAATCTACTGTCTTTACATATTTTAATTATTTGCTAATAAACAATGAAGCCGTGGAAAAATGTAAAAACTTGCAACCCAGTTCGTGAATGCCAGCCAAGAAATAAATAAAAAAATAATTAAAAAATAAAATAGGTCTAGGCATAATATCTGCATCTAAAAACCTATTCAAAACTGATGTAAATATTAAATTGTTAAACCTAATTAGATCGACTTAAATATTTGAATGAATTCTAAATATATATATGATGAAAAATAGAGTGATAAACAAAAAAATTAATAAATTATTTTATTAATAAAATTTATTTTTAGTAGAAAATAAAATTGGATTGAAGCTCTTTTAGTACTAAACTAGGGTTAGTCTAAGAGCATTTTCAATCACCATTCAATTTTTTTTTTATTTGAAATAAAGTTGATAATCAAAATGATCTAGCATTACTCTATTTTTTCTTTATCATAAAATAAAAAATAATTAAAAAATAAAAGTTGTGATTAATTATTTTAACTTTTAAACAGAACAATATTTCACATTTGAAATATAATATAACTTATATAATTACACATATCATTCATTATTTTTAATAAATAAAATAAAATAATATATATCTATATATTATATATTCTAAATTAAAATATCTATATTTTTATAAAAATAAATTGTATGTCATATATTACTTTTATGATAATATTATATGAATCATTTACTGCTATATTAATAGATAAATAATGATAATTTATATATAAATTATATATAGAATTAGTTTATTTTATTTAATAATATCAAAATTATTTTTATATCCAAAATAAATTTATGTTTTAAAATAATATTTACATTTATTTTTTAAATAATAATATTTTGTATTTAAAATTTAATTTAATTTTATAATTAAATAAGATTCATTATTATTTAATAAAACATATATTATTAATATATATTATAATTTAATATATATTATTTTAAAATAAATATATTATATACTAACTTTTATGATAATTTTAAAATTGTATATCGCTATCGCTTTTACCAATCACTTTATTAAAAATTTAATGAGGCATCACAATTTCTTGGAGTATCTTTTACTGACATAATCAACTACTGCTTTCATCTATTGCACTTCATCGGGCTAAGTCGATATTCAAATCCCCCTATCCCCTTTAAATTAAGTTAAAATAATTAAGCTAATGATTGATGTCTCCATTTTCAAACTTGTTGCTGCCACAAATGTCCTTGAATGTCTTCTATTGCAGCAATAGTATATTTTTAAATTTAACTTTTCTTTTTGTTAAATTTATTTAAAGGGAATAGTGGTGGGAATATAAGCTATTGGACGTTGAAAGTCAGAAAAGAATTAAAAACTATTTTTTATGAAGTTACAGCTGCTTTTCTTTATCTCAAGAGGATACAAAGTCCATGTGCTTCTTTGGTTTCTTAAGCTATACTTCTTCAGGACTAATCCAATTCGATTACAGCAGGTTTAACTTACTTAATCTACTGTCTTTACATATTTTAATTATTTGCTAATAAACAATGAAGCCGTGGAAAAATGTAAAAACTTGCAACCCAGTTCGTGAATGCCAGCCAAGAAATAAATAAAAAAATAATTAAAAAATAAAATAGGTCTAGGCATAATATCTGCATCTAAAAAACCTATTCAAAACTGATGTAAATATTAAATTGTTAAACCTAATTAGATCGACTTAAATATTTGAATGAATTCTAAATATATATATGATGAAAAATAGAGTGATAAACAAAAAAATTAATAAATTATTTTATTAATAAAATTTATTTTTAGTAGAAAATAAAATTGGATTGAAGCTCTTTTAGTACTAAACTAGGGTTAGTCTAAGAGCATTTTCAATCACCATTCAATTTTTTTTTTATTTGAAATAAAGTTGATAATCAAAATGATCTAGCATTACTCTATTTTTTTCTTTATCATAAAATAAAAAATGAGTTAATTTTATAAATAGAATAACTCATTTGTTTTCTTAAAAAATTAAACAATTGGAGATGTAAGAGAGAAAAAAAAAAACAGAAACACCGATGATTCTTCCTCTTATCTCCACAAATTCCAGTAGAAACATCCAAAACAATGCAAAAACAAAGTAAAACTTCACTTTTTTTCCCCCTCGGAAGAAAAAAAACAGAGACTTTGAAGATGGTAGCTTAAAATTTTCTTCTTAGTTTTAGTTTCCAAGTGTAAATCTCCCTCTACTTGATGAGATATTTCTGGGTTTGTGTTCTTCCTTAATGATATCAACATATCTCTAGTTGTTTTTGCTGATTATTGAATTATTTCCTCTTTAGTTTAATGTAATAATTGAAGGGGTTTGGTTGGTTGCAGTGGGTGAACAAATCGGGCTGTTTCTTTTGTTATTGTCTGAATGATCTATGCTGATCTGTTGGTGTGAGATTAGCTGTTCTGCTGATCTGTAACGTAAAGTTCATGTCTTTTTTTTCATTTTCTCTCTCTCTAAGTTTGAGATTAGATGATGTCTAGAAGGTTTGGTTTTGTCACAGTTCTTATTAGGCTTCCTTGGTTTGTTGCTAAGTAAAGAAACTTTGTACCTTTTTGTAGCCAAACATGGAGAATCAAGAGGTTTCTTGTGATGGTGATGATGAGCTGCCATTGAATCACATAGTAGATGAGGAAGATTTTAGAAGCTGTTGTGGTGATGAACAAGTATGGTTAAAGGAAAGTGATGGCACAGCTAAAGTATCTGAGGAGGAAGAGAAAAGAGATGAGCTTGATGATGATTTCTCTGTTAAGATGTTCTTTAAAGGAGTTTCAATAACCGAGAGAGGAGATTCAAGTTCTGATTATTCGGGAATCGGTGTTGTGTTGGAGAGGTCAGGAGATTTTGAGTTGATTCAGGTCCAGAAGAAGCTGGACTTTTATGCTGAAGAGAGTGTAGCTAACTACTTAGCTTTAATCGATGGTCTTACAGTAGCTTTACAGAACAATCTCCGTTCTGTGGTTGCTGTAACAGACTCAGAGTTGCTTTATAATCAGGCAAGTCTCTCTTTCAAATAGGTTTCATATCTCTTTTGTAGCTTAGTTTGTTTATATGAAATGGCTTTGCAGATAACTAGTGAGGAGCAGCTTGAGATCCCTATATTGGTAGCTCTGAGAGAAAGGGTATTGGAGAAAACAAGTAAACTTGATGGGTTTGTTATAAAGCTTGCTCCTTTATGTGATCTTGACCAAACTTTAAGGCTTGCTCAAGTAGCGGTAGGAATTTGTAGTCTTGATGTTGTGGATAAAATAGCTGAGAACTGCTCCATCTGCTGTGAAGACCGTCTCTCCGAGATGATGCTTACACTGAAATGCACTCACAAGTTCTGCTCTCATTGCATGAAAACATACGTAGAAGGGAAAGTACAGTCTTCAGAAGTTCCCATCAGGTGTCCTCAACTGCAATGCAAGCATTACCTCTCAGCAGAAGAATGCAAACTGTTTCTTCCTGTCTCATCTTTTAGATCATTCGAGGAAGCAAACATGCGTAGTACAAAGAGTGGCAAGATCTACTGCCCGTATTCCAACTGTTCTTTTCTGTTAGACCCGCGTGAATGTCTATCACCAGGAAGGTCAAGTGCAAGCGCAAGCTCAAGCTCGTGTAGTCAGGCAGAGAATAGCTCTTGTGTGAAGTGTCCACTCTGTGAGAGGTTTGTGTGTGTGGACTGTGGTGTCCCTTGGCATGATTCTATGAGCTGTGAAGAGTTTCAGATTCTTCCGGTTGATGAAAGGTATCCAGATGATATCACATTGCATCGTTTGGCTAGGTATAAGAGGTGGAGACGGTGTCAGCAATGCCGTGTAATGATCGAGCTTGCTCAAGGCTGCAACCACATGACTTGCCGGTAAGACATTACATCCATAAAACGTTTCTCATATCAATGTTGAAACCTCTCTTTTGTGTTTTCTTGTTGCAGATGTGGGCATGAGTTTTGCTACTGTTGTGGAGCAGAGTACAGAGAAGGGCAACAGAGTTGCACTTGTGCTTTTTGGGATGATGACGAAGAAGATCAAGAAAACACAATCCAAGGACTTGAGAAATGGCCTTGGGACACATTCAACTCAATGCCAAGTGTAATGGACGCTTACTCAGAGCAAGAAAGATCTCAGCTAGCTCTGATCCAACGGTTCTTAGCCGGTGGTGGGTTTAGTCTCAGTGATCATCACACTTTTTATCAGTCGCCGCCGCAGCCTCAATGTAGAGAGTCATCGTATGTTGAAGCTGCTATGAAAGATCTTCACCAGCTACCTTGGCTGGAGAGGTTTGTGTCGGTTATAAGTGATGATTACTATGAAGAGTATATTAATAGCCAGTGAAAAGTGGGAGTAGATTGATGATAGCCTTGAGAGGTCTAAAGAGAGTCTCTCGCTCTCCTAAAAAATGTTTTTGTTTTTTGGAGTTTTAGATTCTTGATGAACTCCAAAAATAAAAATGAATTTGTATGAAACTATTTGCAATTATATAAAGAAGAATTTGTTCACTTTCTTTTACAACAAATCTTGCAAGAAAGATTTATGTTCATTATTTATTTACATAATCAGATGTGACTTTAAAAAAAGATTTCGAATTGGTGAGTTCTTGAAAGATGAATATTGTAAACGCATTCATCTTTTAAAGAACTCATCAAAGTAGAAAAATCCAAATAAAAATTATAAATACAGCAAAATTTATCTTAAACTTTTGGCCATATCTTCTCTACATTATCAATCTATACCTACTTTTTATTGTGTGTGTATTTTCTCCGAAGCTGGCGTTACTTAAAAAAGACGTCATCGAACCCACCTCACAACAAGTCAAACTCGTCCTCTATTGGCTTACGACATTGCTTACGATATTAAACATCGTCATGACTCATGACAGCTTGGCTTTTGTAACTTTGTTTTCTTCTTTTTATATCTTTAAACATAGACGACAGCAGACCAGTCTTTGCTTATTTCCCCACGGTTAGATTTATAGATAACCTCTGAACTTTCTCTTTACTTAGTTCTGAGGTTCATATATCATATGAAAGATTTGTTGCCTCATGGAAATGTGGGTCGTGAGGCGTTCTTGCATTTCTTGAACTATATCAACAATGGGAGGCTTCTGCCTTTTCTTATAGAGGTTTCCACTTGTGTTGATACAGTTTGTGCTCATGATACTTGTAAACCCGCAATTGATTTTGCTGCTGAGTTAATGTATGCTTCATATGCATTCCAAATCCCTGAGCTGGTAGCGTCATTTCAGGTCTGAGATGAAAGTTTTGCTACCCTTCTTGATTCGTTTCATTGTGATTTGAGTCAGCTTCTTGAATATCATGAAGATGTCTTTTGGCATGGGTATTATATTAATCTTATAGAATACGCTGGAAAAAAGGCTATTTTTAACCATGCTGATCTTGTAAAAGATGGTGTGATGAAACTATGGGTTATGGAAGACAAAGAGAAGAATAAATGGTCAAGGAAGAAACTGGTGTTGCATCCTTCTCAAATGAATATGGTCAAAAACAATGCAGACAGTCCCTATTATTTGAAGGTACATGGTACAACTAGAAACGGTGACGTTATCTTGGCACCTCACAATAACATTCGTAGGGTTATCCACGGCCCGCTTCACGTTTTACCTCAAGGTACATCTCTCTTCTACGTTTTACTTTACAATATACAAAAGAATCATTTGGGAAGAGTTGAAATAAGACGGATCAAACATCTTTCTAAACAAAAGATGGGACGTTATTGGATTTGACGACACTGAGAACTTGATATGTATCTCTAATTGCTTTTGTGAGTGTTTTATTTTACTTTTGGAATGTTTCTTTTTTGTTCAACTATAATTTTGTAACGAAATGCAGCACATTTTTGTCTCTTTCATAAAGGCTTATAAATTTGATGCTTCTAAGGCTCTGTCCCTTTTCAAACCTTCCAATCACTTACGAACATTTTTCTTTTGCTTCTTTGCATAGAAACTAGTAATTTTCTGGAATAGATCTTCCTTTAGATCTGAACTAAAGTTTGTTCAAAAGAAAGTAGAAGATCTCAACTAAAGCAGTGTAGACATTATACAAGTTATAAAATTATGATATAAGCTACCATAAGAGATTTGTCTGTATACCTCTGTAACAAACTCTTGACCAGCCATAAGTACTCTCTCCGTCGATAATGTTAGGCACGTCTACCCGTTTAGATGACAACTGTTTGCAGAGACGGTTTAGGGCGAATATCCCCAACAAAGATCATCTGCACTAATTAAAGAGCACTTCTTAGCTCTGAACTAACGTATAATTTGCATTAAAATTTGTCACGGGGTCATTGCAAAGATATTTGGATTGTTAGTGTTGCATCAGCACATACTCACTATCTCAGATTCTCAGTGTTATACTAAAATCAAGACACAGTGCCAATAATCTCACTTCAGGTAGATGATTGGATTGCACATAAGGTATTTAGTCAATGCATTGGAGATATTTTTATGATTATCATCAATGTTGGACAGCAATTACGACATGAACTGCGGCGAGTTCCTGCTATATGCTCTGCATCAGTAAAAGTAAGGCTTTTAGTATACCAGAAATGACTCAAGTTTTATTTATTTACTCTCTCGATTATTCTTAAGATAACTAGCGTCTGAATTATCAGTTCCTGTCCCTCTTGCGAGTCAAGTAATAGGGTAAAATCCCTTACTGACGTGGATGTTTTCTTGAAGCTTCTAAAGAACGACCCTATTTCTCTCATCGTCTGTGTATAACGTCCTTCTACTCGATCTTCTTGGCGTTTCTTCTGCAGCTTTTTGCAGTTCACATGTTGTTCTTGGTCTATCTTTTAGTTTAAAAGTTTTAACCTTTCTGGAAAAATTATGATATCTCAGGGTTGTCACTGATAAACAAAACGAAACGAAGCAAAAAAAAAAAAAAACAGAGTCTTAGAAATTAGAATCATGGACATGAAGTCTTACCCGAATCAGCCAGAGGGTTTTGTTACACTTTATCTATTAGCAGATCCATTTCTTCCTTATACTTCTGTTCTTGCTGGAATCTTTCTCTGCAAGATGGTAATTATGCTTCTGTTCACATGCAACTGCAAACTCTACTTCTTTTCACTCTGTTTTAAATCGGGTGGCTTATGCTATTTTCTATATTAGGCCTATGATCTTACAGAGAGTCATTCAGCTCAATTCATATCAACTCATACTCAGCTCTCGTTAAAATGAAGAGAATTGAATGGAACAACAGGTAAGTATCCACATATATGCTCCTGTTTCAGCCTTGTATATGTTGAGCTTCGCCTCATATCACTTATGCATATAATATAACTTTGGTAGGGGGATTTCTACACTACATGCGATCTTCATCTCATTCATGGCACTGTACTTTGTATTCTTCTCTGATTTGTTTTCCGACCAAAGAAAGCTTCAAGGACTTATGGCGTTTCGTAGCTCGCCTCTTTCTAACTTTGTTTTAGGGGTAATTATGTTTTCACCTTATTCATCTCTCATCTTATTCTTCACAAAACCGTCCTGGAGTGATGACCATTGATTCACCTATAAGGTACTTTTTTGCGATGTCTTTGTCACAGGTATCAGTTGCTTACTTTCTTGCTGATCTTGTAAAAGATCATTTGGTTATACCCTTCTTTAGGAGGACCAGAATATGTAAGTAGTAGACACAAGAAAACTTTTGTGGGCTATCCACTGGTTTCATTTACTTCTCCAAAATCTTGATATGGCTGATAATTTCCATTTTTTTTTCTTTATAGATTTTCCATCACTGCTTATCTGGAGCAGGGTAGCTTACTCTCTGTTCTGGAGAGGCTCAGCTTTACACATACATGGTTTTACTCTCTGAAGTGACTACTTCAGAGATCAATCTTAGATGGTACTTTGACACCTCTGGTTTGAAGCAATGTAAAGCTTATATTATTAATGGAGTTGCTAGTTTCTTGGCATGGTTGGTGAGCATTTTTATAACCTTTTGTCGTTACCAATCTGTGGTCTTAAAGCTTAACATAGATCATCAACCTGGAGACAGAAAAGAAGATATTTTTCAGACCAATAACCAATAACAAATCAATTGAGGATTAATGTTTAGGACAAGTTTGGAGAATGAAAAGGATAGTAGCTCAAGAGTATTAATTATATAGCGAAACTGATACAATATAAATGAAGGAGCCCATTGCATATTTACCCCAGTCGATTTTAACATATATATCTATATATAATATTATCTAAGAACTCAGTTTCTTACGCGTTAACTTTTAAGTTAATTACATAGATACCATTAATGAAACTAAAATATTATTTGTAATTGTCATTATTAAAGTTTATTTTTCTTTTTCAGATAATTTGTGTTTTATATTTTTAAAATAATATATATGATAAAAAGGAAATATTTATAAATTTTTTAAAAAAAATTATAAAAAAAGGAAAATATATTTATATATAATGTGGTTTCACAAGAAAGAAAGTTAACAAAGGTAATACTGATATGAAGAAAAAATAATATGCCATTTAAAACCTAATACGAACTCTTAAACAACATAAAATATATTCTCAAAATAATAAATCCAGACACCTTTAGTTAACCAAAAATGTATTATAATTAGTATTATTGAGATGTTTTATTCATTATTTCTTAATATTTAATTGAATAAAAATATTATATAATTAAAAAGTATCTATAAAAATATTTTACTTATATGAATCTTTATTCTTCTATTACTTTGCTTTTTTCATTTTTTTATTTTTATATTTGTATGATCCAATAACATAATAAAAGTAGCTAAGAAAATCTGAATTATTATGTTTAAGATGATTTAAAATAATTTAAAGTTTACCTTTTAAAATTAAGGTATAAAATTTATTTATAATTCACAAATATTTATAATTACTTTAAATATTGATATACGTTGATGAGCTTTGAAAACTTTGTCAGTTATTTTTGTTTATGGAACTTCCTATTGATCATTGCTTTATTATTTTATAATATTTTGGAAAATCAACTTATAAATTTTTGTAAAAAATATTACAAAAATATACTTACACATCTAAGATGAAAAAACTGAACTAAGACGACAAATAAAACCAATCTGATTTGGCTTAATAAAAATCAAACATAGCTATACATCAATTTTATGGAGTATATGTAACTTTAATCTATCCACGAAATGAGTAAATAGAATAATCCAATTTATTATATCCAAAATTAAATGCTTAATTAAAATAAAATTATATTATCTTTATAGTAATAGTTCATTTATTTTTTAAAGAATATGCATATATTTGAAAGTATTATGTTTATAATTCATTTATGTAAATTTGAATTGATCGACGCTTTAGTTTATTTTTTCTATTTGATTCTCAAAACAATATATACATATATATATATATCATGTTATATATAATCTTACTAAAAATATTTACTTATCTAAGAGAACAACCAACTTAAATAAAAATAACAAAACTAATCAAAATTTAAAACTATTTAGAACAAAAATAGTATTATAGTTAAATTAGAAGAAGTGAAGGCAATGTAATATACTCAAATGATAACTAAACCAACTAGATATTATATATTCAAAATCACAGTTCTAATCAAAACAAAATAATATTATTAATATGAATTATAAAACGACTTAAAATTGAAATTAAAATATTAATCAATGATTATAATATATTTATTTTATAAATATTTATACTTGTGAATCAACACAAGGACACTCATCTAGATATATATAGAAAAAAAAGGATTTGGTGAAGGAAACTCTTGACCATGGCTAACACCAAAGTAAAGCAGCCACCACCGCAGAAGAAGAAGAAAAAGGAGAGGAATGCTACTAAAGTCTCCACCATGGCTAGCTTATGTTCAAGATGATTATATCTACTATATGTGTTGTTATCTTAGTTAGGAAATTCATATGATATGCATGAGTTTGGAAGATGATTATATCTAATGTATGTGCAAATCAATTTGAAACTTGAGATAATGGCTCATGTGTTTATTGATGTAGAATTTTATGGTTAGTGTAGCATTGATTCCTATTCTTTATGCATCGTTTTTTTTTGGCATTGGATTTATTTTGATTCAAAATTTTATTGTAAAAGGATTGTGAAAGTGAAATTTACATATACTTATTGTTTCTTGAAGCTCACTCTATCTCTTTGCTTGATGATTGAATGCTTAATTTCAATATTTTCAGGTTTAAGTTGCATGCCACGGGCATAGACCTGACGTTCTGACACTTTCTCTCAAAAGAAAGTGTTTGATCGTCAGTCTTCCAAGTGTCATTAAAAGCAAGACTCGTTTAGCCAATTTTCTCAACAACAGTTATGTCCGCTTCGTCACCACGGGACCGGTGACTGAATCTCTACACATTCACAACTACATCAATGCACTGACATTTGAAGAAGAGGAGGAAAGTTTTACGGACTTTACCACTGTCATACATGTCCAATTTCTTGTTGTGCTTTTGTTGTGCATTCAATTTCTCTGGCTTGCCTCTAATATTATTCTCTTACTTCGTTAACATTTGTCGTTGCATCTTCATCTTAAAGAGTTATAACTTATTATACATAAATGGTAATGCCTTCAAAATGTAAGAAAACTATCAAAATTTACTTTCAAATATTTATGGCCTTTAAATTGTAGGACCGACCTTGTTTTTGATATTCTCTTGCTACTCATCCAAATATCTGAAAAACTAATTAATAACTAGACCCCAAAACTCAGTTGTAAGCTGTAAATTTTTCATTAGCCAAAACTTCAGGTTAGTTGAAAATGGAAACCAGGAAGATTGCAAGCAAAAGTCAATTAGACAGTTGAAAAAAAATCCTAAAAGTAATAAAATAAAACTCTTTTGCCAGCCGATACATATGAATTAATCATATAATATTAATATAAGTCCTAGCAAATAATACAGCCATGCCAAACAATAAACTTTTAAACCTTGAATTGACTTGTTTTTTTTTTTGAAACACTTGAATTGACTTGTTATTATATGAGAGACTTGACTTCTTCGCATTTTGGAATATAATTTCATAAATTATTCTAGATAGTTGTAAAATCGAGATACTTTTTATATAGCTAACAATGTCAATTTCATACAATAGACGTTAAACCCGAGTTAGATTTTTCACCAGATAACAGCCAACCAAATGAACTAGTGTTAATGCTTTAAAAAAATCCTAAGATTCTCATGAACTCATATATAACAAATGTTAATGATTAAGTTATAACAGTAAGCGAAATTTCATAGAATTTAGATCAATCCTTTTTTTAGAACCTTTGGATAGGGGTTCTACACTATTTCGTAGACTCCACACCTACATACATATATATAACACATGCATACATATATATGCAATTTTAGAATTCCAATGGGTAGAAGCTCCATTGGAAGTGCTCTGATATAGTGGATAAAACTTTTACATCACATTTCCAGTAAAATTCTCCACAATTAAATACTAATATATATATATATATATATGTATTTTGAAAACCATGAAGCTAGGACCCTCATTGGAAGTGCTCTAAGCCTCTAAGTAACCAGAACCTTTTGGTTTCTTTTGTTCTTTCAGTGTATCCAAGATATTACAGGCATTAGCTTGGACATGTCTAACTTAGACTTGGAAGGTCCTATTGTGTTTAAGGAAATGTATAACCTTAGATCTCTGAAGGTTCACAGTTCCAATGCTGTAGAGAGCTCCTTATTATGTCTTTCCGAGGACACTCAGTCTATGCCGCCTGAGCTAAGGCTTCTCTACTGGACATATTGTCCTCTGAAATCATTGCCACAAAATTTTGATGTTCAGTATCTTGTGGAACTCAATATGCCATGCAGTCAATTTCGGAAACTCTGGGGAGGAACCAAGGTTAGAAACACATCAAGACACACATAGTCTCACTTTCACTAGAGTATTACCAAATTTGCTTTTATTCATTTCTTGCTTGTTTTTACTTGTTTGTTCAGAATCTTGTGGTGTTAAAGAGGATCACGCTCAGCCATTCCCTGCAGCTAGTTAATGTTGACGAACTTCAATAAACTCGAAACATCGAGCTAATTGATGTTCAAGGTTAAAGAGTTTTCCGGACATGGGTCAATCACAACATCTCCAAGTTGTTAATCTCTCAAACTGCACAGAGATCAAAAGTTTTCCAAAAGTCTCACCGTCTATCAAGAAACTGCACCTCCAGGGAACTGGCATCAGAGAGTTAGATCATCCTGTTAGCTTCTGTAATCAAGATCTTGGCAAGCTTGTTTTCTTGAAGCTTAGAGACTGTTCTACCTTGAGAATTCTACCTGACATGGTTACTTTTGAGTCTCTAGAAATTCTCGATCTGTATGGTTGCTCAGAACTTGAGAAGATTCAAGGTCTGCCACAAAACCTGAAAGAGTTATATCTGGCCAATACTTCCATAGATGAGATTCCATCTTCTCTGTATAAACTTGTAACACTAGATATGGAGAATTGCAAAAGGCTTCAACACCTGCCAATGGGTATGTGTAACATGAGATCTCTTGCCAAGCTGAAACTATCTGGCTGCTCAAATCTTGAAAACATTCAGGATTTACCAAGAAGCCTCAAAGAGTTATATCTGGCAGGCACTGCGGTAAAAGCCTTCCCATCACCGGTGCTTGAGAATCTCTCTAAGCTTTTCATATTAAGTCTGGAGGATTGCAAAACGCTTAGCCATCTACCAGTAGGAATGAATAAGTTGAAATCTCTCGTCACGCTCAAACTGTCTGGCTGCTCGGAGCTGAAGACTATAGTTGATTTCCCTCCAAATCTAAAGGAGTTATATCTTGGTGGCACTGCCATAAGAGAGTTGCCATCTTCTATTGGGGATCTCGCTGAACTTGACACATTAGATTTGAAGAACTGCAATAGACTCCGACACTTGCCAGTGGAAATGCAGAACCTGAATCCTCTCAAAGTTCTTGATCTACTGAGCTGCACAGACCTTGAGGTAGTTTATACAGTCTGCCACTTAGATCAAAGCTGCCATCTTCTTTCTCAAGATTCTATGAACAGATAGTCACTTTGTCTCTACATAAAGCACGCTTGGAACATATTCCTGAAGATATATGTTTGATGTCTTTGCTAAAGAAACTGGATCTTAGTGGCAATTTTTTCAGAAATATTCCAGTAAGGATCAAGGAGTTTTCTAAACTACTCAGTCTAAAGTTATGCCACTGCAAAAACCTCAGAGTACTCCCACAGCTTCCCCAAAGTCTACAACTCTTGAATGCGCATGGTTGTTCATCCCTGATATCAATTCCTTTAGACTTCTTTCAGAACTCTAGGTACTATACATTCAGTAATTGCTTTGGTCTTTCGCCGTACATGGTCAGCTACGTTTTAGCCCAGGCACAGGCTACTATAGAAGAACACATGGGACCACAACGTCAGCAGAAACTCGAAAAAGTTCTGGCTGTCAGGCTGTGTCTACCATCACCTAGAAGTCGAAATTCTATGTATAGACTACATCCCTATCTGAAACCAGGATCTTCTGTAATGATAAGACTACACATCTATTCAAGAAGCATGCTCGTGGGCTTTGCTCTATTCGTTGAAGTTTCTTTCTCAAAGGATTTTCAGAATGCTGCTGGTTTAGGCTTCAGGTCTGTTTGCAGATGGAATGATAAGAAAGGCCATGGTCATCGACTTGAGAATGTTTTTCAGTGTTTGCCTCCAGGAGAAGCTGTTCCTAAGATTACAAAAGATCACATGTTTGTCTTCTTTGACCTCAAAACGCATCCAAGTACGTTTGAAGGAGATGTCACAGGTATCTTGGCTGATCTAGTTGTCTTTGATTTATACCCTGTCGACAATGAGGAGAAGCCTATAGGTGATGGTCTTAAGGTGAAGAAATGTGGAGTCTATATGTTTAATGATGCAGCTGGCAGTTCAAGTCGAAGCAGGAGAAGACCATTTGGTTCTTCTGCGTTGGATCCATTTGGGCTTTCAGAAGATGAAGTTAAAAAAAGGTTGAGAGTTAACTATGATGGCTTACAAAGAGGAGAAAAAGATCTATTTCTGTACATAGGATGTTTGCTCAGTGATGAGAAAGTTGATATGCCATTACAACTTCTTGCTAGCATTGACTTTGGGCCTACGCTAGAGGTGTTAGCCAGTAAGTCTCTCATACATGTATCTTCCAAGGGGGAGGTAAGGATGCCACTTTTGCAAAGAAAATTGTGTAGAGAAATTGTTCGTAGAAAATTCATGCTGCATGCTAGCAAAAAAGAGTTGGTATCTGAATTGTTTGGCAACCGGGAGTACCGTCACTTTCTGAGCTTCAACAAGGAAGATGTTAGGAAAAGTTTCATCAGTTACTTTATCTACAAGCTCAAGATCAAAAGACTTCGTGCACTCCAAGATGATCAGATCCGAAAACGTTTGCTGACTGGCAAGGCTATAAGAGAATCGATCATTCCGGGGACAGGCCTTGGAGAAGCTATTGTAGACAGAAGAAGAAGAAGAAGAAAGGTAGAGCAGAGGACTAGACTAATGAAGTGAAGAGTGGTGCTGATCTGGATATAGGCTGTTGAGAGTTATGGTGCAAATTCTTCACTTCATACATCTCTGTAAACGTCTCCTTAAAATGGTTTGTGAGCGAGATCCTCCAGGGTTGTTGACCATGTTCAAAGAAAGAGATGCTATATGCACAGAGACACCAAGGATCATCTGGCTAACGCTAAAGCATTAATGGAGAAACATTGCGTTTAGTCCCAAAAATATTAGACCCCAAAATTAGTTTAAAAAAAAGTTTTCACAAAAGTTATGAACAAACCAACCTGGCTTCTTAGCGCGTTAGCTGTCAGACTCGGAATCGTTTCCTATCCTAGGATTTGCAAACGGGTCCAGAATGTCTGCTCTGTAATCAATTCCCGGAAATAGAGCCCTGTCTATTTTTTTTTGGTGTGTTCCTACTCAAGTTGATCGAAGACAGCATTTACTCCACTCTTCAAGTCAATCTTACACATGTATTTTATTAACTCCATGCTTCAGCTCAGGTCCGGTTGTTGCCAACAGGTTTGAATCAAAAGGGTTGGTTCAATCGGGCGTTTGTAATAACAACGGTGAGTATTTCTAACATCTATTATGGTCATCTAAAACACTACAGAATGAGAGCTTCAGTGGATATCTATTTTTTTTAACTTATATTTGTGTATCTTACATAAATTAAAAATAACGTGATAAAAAAAAGTTCAAAACCTATACATATTGACCCACACAAGCTTAAAACTAATCTACCCCCAACAAAAATATACGATCAATGTTTAGGTTAACTTCGAACCCCTTTATATATCGGTTAGTATCAGTGTTTGAAAAAGAAATAAGTGAATTAGAGAACACAGCTAACTGGAAACGTTAAGGTTTGTTAGAAAAAAACGTAATTGTGTTTTCAAGTTCGAAAAAGCAATGAACTTTGGTTTTCGTGGGATACAAGTAAGAATGCCATTTGCTTTTTCAAACTTGCATGAGCGCCTCTTAATATATGCCCTCGTCCCCACCCCCCAGCCAAATATCCACAAACATTAGTTAATTACCAATACTATGATTTAGTCGTCACTGTAGATTAAAGAGCTTCTAATTTTCAACTGCCAGAAAAATATAAGTTAGTTAACATTTACAAAGATGGAAGTGGACACCACGACAAGCTTACATGAAGTCAATTAGACATAGTTGAAAATAAACTAATCGTAAAAGTAATTACTTAAAACTGTTTTGCCAGCCAAATCATATGAATGAGCCATCCAATATAATTCAAAAAATAATACAACGGTACCAAACTCAATAAACTTGAAAGCTTGACTTGACTTGTTATTATGTGAGACGATTTGACTTCTTCACATTTTGTTTACAGGATTTATTTAAGTCCGGAATTAATTTAAATCAAGATAATTTTTTTATATGTATAAGACTCAATAAACTCATTCATAACGTTAAAACACACTCATAATTTGATCAACCTGTTAATTCTTTTTTTTTTCATGTGATCGATCATCTGACTTTTAATACACAAATTCCCCTTCTCTGTTCTATCTAATTAATAAAGAACACTTGCCCAAAAAAAAGAACACTTGCCCATCATTAGTATTTTATGTTTCTTGCATTTCCTTAAAAAAAAGTCTTAACACCTTGCACTTTGCAGCAAACCATCAACAACATTCCCTTATATAAATACATGAAACTCTCTTCATATGCTTCTTCATTCCCTCTTCTGATCTTCATCTATTTCTCTTTTCTCTCAGGTTTAACGAAAAACCAGAGATTTTTAAGCAATGATCATTGTGTATTTCTCGCTACCATTGTTCATATTCATGGTGTTCGTAGCCATCGCTTGTTGTGTAGGATGCTTCTACATGGGTCGACATCAAGGGATAACTAATGTTGGTGGACCAGCAATGCCAACGGCCTACCCGACAGCAGCACAAGCCAATCATGGTTACAATACTGGAGCTCAACCGTACCGTCCTAACAATGCTGTCTAGTCATTAACTGTGTTTGTGCGGTTAAAGAATTATCGTAATTATCTTTCTTTCTCATGCCTTTTGGTGTTTCCAATGTTTAATTTGCATTGTATACATTCTTCAGTTTGTTGTATACTTAAAGTATTTCCGAATCATTCTTTTTCCTTTATAAAAGTCTGTATCACACAACCACCTTATCAAAGTATGAATGATGGAATCATTCTACGAATCCGCAATTGTTTACCGGCTTAAGCTAATGTGAATAATCACTGTTTTATAAGCTGTTTGTTAACGAATGCTATTTGTTTATAATTTTATATGCTTTCTGTTCATGTGAACAAGCTTAGATAACGAGTTCACTACAATCAAAGAGAAACTGTAACATATTCGCAAACGTTTAAATGAAATGCAATCTTCAGAAATACCACAATGTTGTATAAACATTTAACCATAAGCTTCCTTTGAGAAGAGTCGATGCAATGGGTATTGTTGTATTACATAATTACAGGTACAAGTCCATTACAGTTGCTGTAGTCTATCATTTCTTGTTAATCTTAACGGTGACTTAAATATCAGTCTACAAGTAAAAAAAAAAGCAACAGGCAGAGCCAACAAAAATTGGAATGTTAGGGATTTTTATTAAGGTTGATCATACAGCAACTGAAACAACAAACAACGTACGATAGCTTATACAAGTCCAAAATATATTAAAACAAAAAGAAGAGAGGTTGGATTGTTCATAGGGTGAGATGCGATAAGATACCTTGCTAAAAAAAGCTTTTCTCCTTCTCCATCATAGCCATTTTAAAAGCGTTCCTTAACTCCGAGGCAGGTGGTCCGTTCCGTATCGAGTAAAAACACTCACAAGGGGATTTCATCTCTTATTGTACCATTCCTTCTTTCTTCAACCTGTGAATGAGACCGACCTTGCACGGGCACGAAAGCCTTACTCGGTGTATACTCAACAACGTCTGTGACCCGTATTCCCTGAAATCCACGGTCATTCTCATCTGGAGCATATAGCAAACTCATTCCACACCTCATCACCTTGAAGCCTTCTAGTTTCCTTTCAGTTTCATCTGTAAGGTAGAATTCAAATGAGGCACTAGTGGAATGGCATCTATTATTACTCTCTTCACTCCATTTGAATACCGGGACGTTACAGGTGTTATAACTGATAAACACATGGTCAGCTTCAAGTTTGCGTGGCTCGTGGCAAGATGATCCACAAGACTCGTTCCATCCCCCAAGACTGAAACTAAAGCTGATAGACTGACCGTTTTGGTTTTTGAAACTGCACTTGCATCTAACAGACAAACGGTTGGCATGTAGATGACCTTCATAATCCTTGAAAGAGACAACGACACACAAGGAAACTCCAATAAATTTACTGTTACGCCAGTGTGGAAGCAGGTCGGTTTCTATCGAAGATCCCATTCTTTGATGGCAGAACCATGATGGTATGTCACTTCCAGGAAAACAAACTGAAACCAGAGGATCAAGAACTAGTCCCTGAAACGGGGGGTTACAAAAGAAAACGATGAGCGAGTTATCATTAGAACAACAGGGTAAGATTGAAATGTACCTTATGAATATGCTGAAGAGTTGTTCTTGCCAGTAGCTGACTCTTGAGTTGGGCCTGAGATACAATAGCTTCCTGTTCAGCTTGGCTCAGCTTGAAGCAATCCGTGAATATGAAAGTAGTATGCATCCTTTCAGTTACTAGTGGAAGCGTCACTGGTTTTGTAACTACGCCATTTTATCACCTTTGCTGCTCTCACATCAGCCTCTTTCACAAAGGACTCAGGCGTGCTTGCTCTAGGGTAATAAACCACCTCGAATGCTTGTCCGCACGCCCCAGCGCTTCCGCCACTTCTTCCACCCTTACCATCCCGGCCTTATTCACTTCGCCGCTGCTACTGTTGCGATTTTGCATCATCAGCTTCCATTTTGTTGTCAAGTGAAAAACTTGCGTGAGGGCCGCTAGATCCTAGACCGCCATGTGCTCGGCGGATTCCGACGCAGAGTTGGCCTGATTCGGATCGGAGGAAGATGACTGAGTCCCCGGCGGTGAGTTTCCCTGAAGACGTGTCGGAATGTCCAAGTCTGGCCGTGGATGTCTTCGGCGATGATGGTCTGTGAGGGAGGCACCCTCGAATGATCAAGCGGCGGGAAGATGGAATCGGCACACTTACGCAGCACGGAGATTCCGCTGCCTTCTCTCACATCGGACACGGCGTGTTGAAATTAGGAGGTATGTAGGCGTGTTCCATATGGCCTTGAGCGAAGTAGAAGACCCTTGAATCTACCCAAGGTATTTTAACCAGCGGTCCTGCACAAGCATGCCATAGTTGTTGATCCAAGTTCTTCTCTTGTTCCATCTTAGTTTTTTTTAAAGAAATATGTGAGTAAATTTTATAGGCACTTCTGAAATTTATATTTGATAAAACCCAATTTGCCCCTAATTAAGTAGATTAAATTCGCTTAAAGCACGACTTTTTTTTCCTTCTTACACTTTCAATCTCATGCCCAGTCTGTTTCCTTGTTCAAGTCAATACTATCCAACCTTCGAGGGTGGAGTCTCCTTCTATTTCTTTCGTTCCAAAATACCAGCGGAAACGTCGTTCTGATTTTCATGGGAGTACGTTGAAACGCCACTCTCTCATGGCCGGGCCGGCAGAAATTGGCCCCATTCAATTTTTTTTAACAAACAAATAAATACATTTTTTAAAAAAATTATTATACATATCTTATATAATTTCACATTATATATATATACATCTATAACTCGTTTAATCTTTTTAATTCTCATTTATATATATGTTAAAAAATATGTTTTGTTGTGAATTATATCAAAAAACTTATTTATAAAAAAAAACATATAATTTTTTTAAAATGGGGTCTCTAAAATGTTGGGATTTATTCAAATGTTTCAAAAGAATGGGTACAGGCCCGGCCCTGCACTCTGTTATGAACATTTTCCCCACCTAATCTCCAGTCATTGCTATATTTTCCAAACTCAATCTACCAAACGCAAAAACTTTCATATTGTGAGTTCGAATGGGTACAAATGTGAGACTAGTTATAGCATGAGCTGAGATTTATACCTCTGTTCAGAGCAAAACTGAAGTATGTTTGAGATGATTTTAATCTCCGCGTCAAAGATTTAATTTTTTAATTTTGGATGATAAAGGTAAGCTTTCAAGAAAGGGAAACATTTATTTCTTCAACTTCTAAATGTTACATTTCTTATTTCTTCATTTCATAACTTGATTCCACTACTTGCTCTTCTTTGTTTTACTATAAGTCTTTAGTCTAGCCTTACAATAATCTACTGTACAGTGTTCTGTTTTTTAGAATTACAATAGAATTTAGTAGATATTTTGTTTTTAACAACAATAATTATAGACTAGTTACTAATAGAATAGATTTTTTAAAAGGTCAAATCCAAAAGTAGTTTTAAACGTAAGACCATCTCAAACCCCATATATGAGACAACAGATAAAAGATTAAACAAGAGAATAAGTTGTGCTTGCATGAAGAAAAGTAACATAGAGATACAAAGGTACGTGAGAAGAAGTTTGTCCTACAAGAGGAACAATCGATCAGCGCATCTCATATAATGACATTTAGTTAATTTTTGTAACAAAAAAAAAGTTAGTATTTATATTATTTTTTTGTAAATAAAATTTGTATGTTTATCAGATTATAAAGCCTTTTAACATTCTTTATGAGCTTTCTTGTTAATAAAGATATTGATCAAGTATTATCAAGTATTATTTTTATTAGAAGAATATGTTTTATAAGAGGAATCCAATCTAGTTTCATGTTGTGCTCTTACTGTGCATATGATTTCTCTTGTTTGCCTCTAATATTAGTTTTTCATTTTTATTAAACATTCGTCTTCACATCTTCAATTTACAGAGTTTCATATATAAATGCTATGCCTTCAAACTGTAAGAAAAATATTAACATTTACTTTTAAAAATTTATGGATTTTAAATTTTAAGACCGGCTATGTTCCCCAAAACTCGGTAAATTAGTTTGAAAGTGGAAACCATGAAGCTTACATGGAGAAGTCAATTATAGTTTAAATAAACTATCCTAAAAGTAATAAATTAAAACTCTTTTGCTAGCCTATACCTATTAATTAGTCATACAAAACAGTTGTAACAATCAATTTCAAAAAAAATCTTTTTTTTTTTTTAACAAATAATACAACTGTACCAAACTCAGAAATTTAAAGCAATTGACTTGTTATCATATGAGACACTTGACTTCTTCACATTTTGGAATATAGCTTCAGAAATTATTTTAAAATTATTTTCAGAAATTATTCTAAATAAATTTAAAATCAAGATACTTTTTTTATATATCTAAATACATCCATTTCATACAACAGACTTAAACTCCAGTTAGGTTTTTCACTAGATAATAGCCAACCCCCAATGAACAAACGTTAATGCTTAAAAAATCCTGTGTGTCTCATGAACTCAAATATAACAAATGTTAATGATTAAGTCATCATAACAATAAAATGACTTTCATAGAATTTAGATCAATCCTTGATTTCATGTGATCGTCTGACTTTTGATACACATATTATGCCACTCTGTACTATCTTAATAACAAAGAACACTTGCCAGTCATTACTATTTTATGTTTCTTGACATTTTCACTTTGCAACAGCTTCAACAACATTCCCTTATAAATCCATAAACCCACTTCATTTGTTTCTCCTCTTCCTTCTTATCTTTCTCTTTCGACTCCCAGTTGGTCTCCATCCGTTTTACTATAAACCAGAGATTTTTAAGCCATGATCATTGTGTATTTCTCGCTACCATTGTTCATATTCATG
>CM028700.1:386389-526672 GCA_016771965.1 Brassica carinata
GAAAAATAAAGTACAACCATATGTGTGAATAGTAAATGCTACATTTGATATAAGAAATTCAATTAAACAAAACGATGTTAACTTTGAAAATCTCCTATATATATTTAGGATGCAGATATAATGTGGCTTAGAGATCCATTTCCTCGGCTATATCCAGATGGGGATTTTCAGATGGCGTGTGATCGATTCTTCGGTGATCCTTATGACTCAGACAATTGGGTAAACGGAGGCTTCACTTACGTGAAATCAAACCACAGAAGCATTGAGTTCTACAAGTTTTGGTACAAATCTCGTCTAGATTATCCAGAGTTACATGACCAAGATGTGTTCAACAAGATCAAACACGAGGCTATAGTCTCAGAGATTGGGATCCAGATGAGATTCTTTGACACGGTTTACTTTGGTGGGTTTTGTCAGACGAGCAGAGACATAAACTTGGTGTGTACGATGCATGCTAATTGTTGTATTGGATTAGAGAAGAAGCTTCATGATCTTAATCTCGTTCTTGATGACTGGCGAAAATATTTGTCTTTATCTGAACAAGTTATGAATACGACTTGGAGTGTTCCTACGAAGTGTTTGTGAATTGAAAGACTTGAATTCAGTTTGAGGGGCAACTTTGTTGTTTAATTTGTGTAAAGCATAAAGCTTTCAAAAATGAATAATTGTGTTTAAAGAAATAATCTTATCTTTATTTTCATCTTTGGTAAAAGCTATATTAGTCAAGAATCAAAGAAAGAGTCAAGAATCATCTATCGGTTCCGATTGGTGACACGTGGACTTAGAGTTGATTTACAATAAAAGTTATAACTCGATGTAATTTGCAGTAAAACTATGTGGTAGAAACTGTAGATTTATGTAGTGAAATCAAGTAAAAATAATATGAATTACAAATATTTTGTAATTATTGACTGAAAAGCGTTTTTGATGTATAAGTTGCATTATATATATCAATAATAATAACATTTAACAATAATAGCTTAACATGTTAACAAAAAAATTAGCAATAATAATTAAATTTATTATAAAATTGATTAAATTTAAAATATATTAAACTAAATAAATTAAATTTAACTAAATTAAGGAAATACAGTAATATAATTATGTAAATATTCTACCAAAATGTACATATATATTTACATATAATTTAATGTATGTAAAAACCTTTAGTTACCAAATAGATTTAGCAATTAAATTATAGAAATAATATTAGATAGTTTAAATATAACTAGTAACTAGTAAACATCTATATAAAAGAAATGTTCACGTGAGAACTATGAATGCTTCTTAAAAATTGTTGAAGTTCAAAAAGTAACCGTATGATAACTGACATACAACCAAAAAAAAACTAATTCAACTTCTAATACATGGCATTTTGTTTGATGTTGAGTTAGAGCATCTCAAAAGCTCCCTTATAACTTCAAATATAAGGTTTTGTGCACTCAAAACAATCTTAAAACTTTAAATTTTAAGGTTTTTATGCAGAAACCTCAATATAAGGTTTCACTTACAAACCATATATTTACTTTTCTAGTCTTTTTTACTTATCTAACTTTCAAATAATGTTAATAACTTTTATTGTTTAATCATTTTAGTCCTTTTAATACAAAATATTTAAGTAATACTACAACAAATATAATACAAAGACTAAATAATGTTATTACATGATATAATAACGTGTATTATTATGCATAACATGATTATTGAAGATGAATGTGATATGAAAATACTTTAATTGATTATATATGGGAGCATTGTGAAAGTAATTATAATGAATAATTATGTAATTTATTTAAATTAAATGAATAATTTTGTATGTTTTATTTACATACAATATTTTACTATAATATAATATTTTATTTATTAATTTTGTTTATAATACTTTTGTTGTATATTTTATAGTTATTGTAAAAGATTTATGCTTTTAGTTAAGTTTTATCAAACATAAGGACTATTATATAAAATACAAAAATTTAAGGTTTAATATAAAGTTTTGCTTTCGGAGAGAAACACTCTCAAACCTTATGTTTGAAGTTTTGCCAAAATTTAAAATAAATGGGCTTTTGGAGATGCTCTTAAAGCTTGAGTTATCAATTTTTTCAAAGAGTTAACTCAAAATTGTAACTCATATATAATACATTATAACTCAAACACTAACTAAAAGAATTAAAAATAACTCATGAATAGTAACATTTTTGAATTATGACTCTAACTCAAACTTAATCAATGGTAACTCATGTTACCAATCAATATAGTCTCCTCCCAGATATTGAAATTCGAACTTGTGCTCAGTAACTTTAATTTTTTTGTGAGATTCGTAAATCAACTCTACTAGCCATCTATTACGGCGTATTTGGTTATTGTTAGTACAAAATTTATCCTACCTTGAGATTTAAGTACAAACTTGTTGTACGTAATGTCTCTCAAGAGCTTACAAACTGAAAATTAAAAATTTGATACATGTCATTTGTATAAACGGAAATCCAGTAAAATTTACAATGATTCGTTGGATTATAATTGTAGATTTTTTTTTGTAAAGTTTTGTATGCACCAATATTCGTTATGGCTGTATGATTTTGTATGTGACTGTTTTAAAATTAGAGAATGATCGGTAACTAATTGATATGTGCTGTTAATTATTTATTTAATAAAATAAAATCTAGTATAAAATATAATTTCATTTATAATATTAGTTATCTTATATTCATATAAAATTTTGTTTAATAATGTGGTACTGTTAAGATATATTTATAAAAATAATATATATTTAACTAATTTTGCTATTGGTATATGATAATTTGAATTTTTATACCATAAATTAAATATATGTAACAACAAAAATTATAATAACAAATAAATATTTTTTTTTGCTACGGCACTTGTAAAGCAAGGAATTAGGGCTGTCAGAGATAATGAATCTACAAGACTGCAACCATTCTATTTTTTGTTAGTTTGGGTTGTGAGTGTTTTAAGGAAAAGCTTGATTGGTTTAAGTTTGTGTATGTGAACAAAGGCTGTAAAATACAACAATTATTCCTTTAGTTGAATATCGTGATATATTTTGAATATTTAAAAAGATAATGAACTATTTCTACTGGTGTATTTAATTGCATCAAACAAATCATTATCGTTTTAAGAAATAGAATAAAATTTAAACGAAATATTAGAAGTCCATTGTGATTTGTTCAAAATGAGGCTGCCAAGTTATCCGGTTTACTTTTTATATTATTTTGGAAAATTATTGCTTGGTTTCTTGAGATTGAGAAAACAATCTTTTACTAAGATCAAGTTATTACTATTCTTGCGAAGCAAGTAATTGATCTCTTTGAGTATTTTACTATATACAAAGTAAAATTGGAAGAATTATATAAATAAAAATATGAACTTGTGAAATAATTAACTAAATAAAGAAAAACCTAAAATCCTTAATATCTTATGTTTATCAATAGCTTTTTGTTTTGTCTTTTTTTTTCCAAAATCAATACATAAATTATTTTGATTATATCATGTAATTAGATACCAAAAAGCAGACACCCATTAATGTTTTCTATCACAAAGTCACAAACAATATTGTGTGATACTAAAAATATGCCTTTTCTTTTGACCTAGCAGTCACCTTACAACGGGAGGCACGTAGAATGAAGAGGAGGTCGAAGAGAATAAGGAGAAGACAAAGCGACATGCAGGAGCCACGAACCGTGGCAGGAGTTTCCTTCTGATCTCGTGATAGAGATTCTCACGAGACTCCCTGCTAAATCCCTTATGAGGCTCAAATCCGTCTCTAAGCTCTGGTCAACCTTGATTTGTTCCCAATATTTCACCAACCTTTCATCAGCGCCACGTATATACATGTGGCTGGGCTTCGACAAAGAGAAGATATTAGTATCATCGTCATCTTCTCCTGACTTGGACGGTTCTTTTGTAGTTGACCAAGATTTGACAATCTCAGCGATGAAAGGCTACTCCGTCTCTCATGTTTACCGCGGTTTGATGTGCTTTACAAAAGGCACAAATGCACAAATATATAACAGTACCACTAAGAAACTTGTCGTCTTACCTGACATAGAGGAATCCAACATCATAGCAAAAGATCACAAGTTTAATAAGATCATATACCATATATCGCACACGACCCTGTTCATGATCAATATAAAGTGGTTTGCATAGTTTCAAGACTCAAAGTTGTAAAGCTCTTGCTAGAGCATTGGGTCTTCACACTAGGAGGAGGTGTATCAAGTCGATGGAGAAAGATTCCATGCACATGTCCACCACATAGCCCTTTCACACGAGGATTGACTATCAATGGGAGTATGTATTACCTAGCTTTGGTTCCTAATTCGATTAAACCCTGTTTGTGAGATTCGATATTAGTTCTGAAAAACTCAGTGTGCTCCAAAAACCTGAAGATGCCTTTTGGTGTCGGTATTATTATACTGAGATTATAGAATACGATGGAAGAATAGCTATTTTAGACCATGCCGATCTTGTACATGACGGTGTGATGGATCTATGGGTAAGGGAAGATGAAGAGAAGAATAGGTGGTCAAGGATGAAGCGGGTGTTGCATCCTTCTCAAATGAATATGATAAAACGCATATAGTCCATAACATGAGTTTGAGGGTACAAGGTACAACTAGAAACGGTGACGTTATCTTGGTTCCTCAACATATATTTCGTACTGGACCCGACCAGTTTAACGTTTTACCTCAAGTTACAACTCATTTCTACGTGTTTCTTTACAATCTACAAAGAACCATTTTAGAAAGTTGAAATCAAATCCAACCGCTACAACACCAAAAGATGGGACGTTGTTGGATTTGACGATATTGAGAACTTAATGTATCTCTGATCGCTTTGTGCGTGTGTGTTTTATTTTTTATGTTTATGCAATCATTTTATTTAGTTTTGTTTGGATGTTTTGCTCAACTAAAGTTTTTTAAAATGAAATGCAGTTGTGTCTTTCATAAAGGCTTTATCAATGTTTGATGTTTCGGCTTATCAATGTTTGATGTTTCTTTCTCTCTCCTTTTCAAACCTTCCAATCACTGGGAAACAAAATTTATTTTCTTCTTTGCATATTCGAAAACAATTTGATTTACTTTAGATCTGATACAAGTTACATAAATATGATATAAGCTAACATAAGAGATCAAGCGAGTTTCCGATTCAAGTCATGCAATACAATTACGAGCCCACAGTCGAGGTCACTTGAGTTTTGTTTCTGATATGGTGTCTTTGGGAATTTGATGACAATTATATACTGTGATTTTATAGGTGTTCAAGTTTAGAAATAAAAAGCATTTGGTTTGATGACATAAACGAACATGTGAACATGTAAAAAAAAACTGTTCAATTATCCATGTAAGAAGTACGAGTGAAGGCTCAGCTGGTACAGGAAACACTGAGAGCATCATTAACGGGAGTCTATTGATGAGTCTCTCGTCCAATAAACAATTAGAAAAAGTTAAAGTAAGAGAAAGATAACAAATTTAGAACAAATAGGTGAGGTAAGACCAACTCCATTGGTTCTTAAAATGGGTTCTTAAAATTAATTTTATAGTTAATTGTGTACTTTATGAAGTTTAGAACCTCTATTAATGTAATTAGTTGTGTGAAGGTCCAATGGAAGAATCCTTATGAGGTTCTTAAATATTTTTTAGAAATTAAACTATTAAACTTAAATATTACAAAACTTATAAATTATTGGATTTCATAACATTTAAACCAACATGACATAAAAATATGAAAAATAGAAGATATATTATCATTGGTCATACAACATTAACTTAATAAATTTTACATAAAACCGAAAGCGTCATATAATTTGGAACAAAAAATTTCTTAAAAGCGACTTATTAAAAGCGGAGGGAATAATGTTTAAGACACACAAACAAAGGAAGACTAATTGAATGCAAGGTTTGAAATAAGAGAATAAAAGCAAGATATTTTTGAGACGGTTAGAGCACACCTGTCGTGAATCGCACCGCTCGATTTCCAATGTTAATTTTGATTATTTTATTGTTTTTAGTTTTCTACAGTGAAACCTCAATATAAGGTTTCACTCAAAAACCTTATATTCAAGGTTCTTTACTTTTCTAGTCTTTTACTTATCTAACTTTCAAATAATGTTAATAACTTTTATTGTTTAATCATTTTAGTCCTTTTAATACAAAATATTTAAGTAATACTACAACAAATATAATACAAAGACTAAATAATGTTATTACATGATATAATAACAGCGTATTATTATGCATAACATGATTATTGAAGATGAATGTGATATGAAAATACTTTAATTGATTATATATGGGAGCATTGTGAAAGTAATTATAATGAATAATTATGTAATTTATTTAAATTAAATGAATAATTTTGTATGTTTTTATTTACATACAATATTTTACTATAATATAATATTTTATTTATTAATTTTGTTTATAATACTTTTGTTGTATATTTTATAGTTATTGTAAAAGATTTATGCTTTTAGTTAAGTTTTATCAAACATAAGGACTATTATATAAAATACAAAAATTTAAGGTTTAATATAAAGTTTTGTTGAGAGAAACACTCTCAAACCTTATGTTTGAAGTTTTGCCAAAATTTAAAATAAATGGGCTTTTGGAGATGCTCTTAAAGCTTGAGTTATCAATTTTTTCAAAGAGTTAACTCAAAATTGTAACTCATATATAATACATTATAACTCAAACACTAACTAAAAGAATTAAAAATAACTCATGAATAGTAACATTTTTGAATTATGACTCTAACTCAAACTTAATCAATGGTAACTCATGTTACCAATCAATATAGTCTCCTCCCAGATATTGAAATTCGAACTTGTGCTCAGTAACTTTAATTTTTTTGTGAGATTCGTAAATCAACTCTACTAGCCATCTATTACGGCGTATTTGGCCTTATTGTTAGTACAAAATTTATCCTACCTTGAGATTTAAGTACAAACTTGTTGTACGTAATGTCTCTCCAAGAGCTTACAAACTGAAAATTAAAAATTTGATACATGTCATTTGTATAAACGGAAATCCAGTAAAATTTACAATGATTCGTTGGATTATAATTGTAGATTTTTTTTTGTAAAGTTTTGTATGCACCAATATTCGTTATGGCTGTATGATTTTGTATGTGACTGTTTTAAAATTAGAGAATGATCGGTAACTAATTGATATGTGCTGTTAATTATTTATTTAATAAAAAATAAAATCTAGTATAAAATATAATTTCATTTATAATATTAGTTATCTTATATTCATATAAAATTTTGTTTAATAATGTGGTACTGTTAAGATATATTTATAAAAATAATATATATTTAACTAATTTTGCTATTGGTATATGATAATTTGAATTTTTATACCATAAATTAAATATATGTAACAACAAAAATTATAATAACAAATAAATATTTTTTTTTGCTACGGCACTTGTAAAGCAAGGAATTAGGGCTGTCAGAGATAATGAATCTACAAGACTGCAACCATTCTATTTTTTGTTAGTTTGGGTTGTGAGTGTTTTAAGGAAAAGCTTGATTGGTTTAAGTTTGTGTATGTGAACAAAGGCTGTAAAATACAACAATTATTCCTTTAGTTGAATATCGTGATATATTTTGAATATTTAAAAGATAATGAACTATTTCTACTGGTGTATTTAATTGCATCAAACAAATCATTATCGTTTTAAGAAATAGAATAAAATTAAACGAAATATTAGAAGTCCATTGTGATTTGTTCAAAATGAGGCTGCCAAGTTATCCGGTTTACTTTTTATATTATTTTGGAAAATTATTGCTTGGTTTCTTGAGATTGAGAAAACAATCTTTTACTAAGATCAAGTTATTACTATTCTTGCGAAGCAAGTAATTGATCTTTGAGTATTTTACTATATACAAAGTAAAATTGGAAGAATTATATAAATAAAAATATGAACTTGTGAAATAATTAACTAAATAAAGAAAAACCTAAAATCCTTAATATCTTATGTTTATCAATAGCTTTTTGTTTTGTCTTTTTTCCAAAATCAATACATAAATTATTTTGATTATATCATGTAATTAGATACCAAAAGCAGACACCCATTAATGTTTTCTATCACAAAGTCACAAACAATATTGTGTGATACTAAAAATATGCCTTTTCTTTTGACCTAGCAGTCACCTTACAACGGGAGGCACGTAGAATGAAGAGGAGGTCGAAGAGAATAAGGAGAAGACAAAGCGACATATGCAGGAGCCACGAACCGTGGCAGGAGTTTCCTTCTGATCTCGTGATAGAGATTCTCACGAGACTCCCTGCTAAATCCCTTATGAGGCTCAAATCCGTCTCTAAGCTCTGGTCAACCTTGATTTGTTCCCAATATTTCACCAACCTTTCATCAGCGCCACGTATATACATGTGGCTGGGCTTCGACAAAGAGAAGATATTAGTATCATCGTCATCTTCTCCTGACTTGGACGGTTCTTTTGTAGTTGACCAAGATTTGACAATCTCAGCGATGAAAGGCTACCTGTCTCTCATGTTTACCGCGGTTTGATGTGCTTTACAAAAGGCACAAATGCACAAATATATAACAGTACCACTAAGAAACTTGTCGTCTTACCTGACATAGAGGAATCCAACATCATAGCAAAAGATCACAAGTTTAATAAGATCATATACCATATATCGCACACGACCCTGTTCATGATCAATATAAAGTGGTTTGCATAGTTTCAAGACTCAAAGTTGTAAAGCTCTTGCTAGAGCATTGGGTCTTCACACTAGGAGGAGGTGTATCAAGTCGATGGAGAAAGATTCCATGCACATGTCCACCACATAGCCCTTTCACACGAGGATTGACTATCAATGGGAGTATGTATTACCTAGCTTTGGTTCCTAATTCGATTAAACCCTGTTTGTGAGATTCGATATTAGTTCTGAAAACTCAGTGTGCTCCAAAACCTGAAGATGCCTTTTGGTGTCGGTATTATTATACTGAGATTATAGAATACGATGGAAGAATAGCTATTTTAGACCATGCCGATCTTGTACATGACGGTGTGATGGATCTATGGGTAAGGGAAGATGAAGAGAAGAATAGGTGGTCAAGGATGAAGCGGGTGTTGCATCCTTCTCAAATGAATATGATAAAAACGCATATAGTCCATAACATGAGTTTGAGGGTACAAGGTACAACTAGAAACGGTGACGTTATCTTGGTTCCTCAACATATATTTCGTACTGGACCCGACCAGTTTAACGTTTTACCTCAAGTTACAACTCATTTCTACGTGTTTCTTTACAATCTACAAAAGAACCATTTTAGAAAAGTTGAAATCAAATCCAACCGCTACAACACCAAAAGATGGGACGTTGTTGGATTTGACGATATTGAGAACTTAATGTATCTCTGATCGCTTTGTGCGTGTGTGTTTTATTTTTTATTTTATATGTTTATGCAATCATTTTATTTAGTTTTGTTTGGATGTTTTGCTCAACTAAAGTTTTTTTTAAAATGAAATGCAGTTGTGTCTTTCATAAAGGCTTTATCAATGTTTGATGTTTCGGCTTATCAATGTTTGATGTTTCTTTCTCTCTCCCTTTTCAAACCTTCCAATCACTGGGAAACAAAATTTATTTCTTCTTTGCATATTCGAAAACAATTTGATTTTTTAGATCTGATACAAGTTACATAAATATGATATAAGCTAACATAAGAGATCAAGCGAGTTTCCGATTCAAGTCATGCAATACAATTACGAGCCCACAGTCGAGGTCACTTGAGTTTTGTTTCTGATATGGTGTCTTTGGGAATTTGATGACAATTATATACTGTGATTTTATAGGTGTTCAAGTTTAGAAATAAAAAGCATTTGGTTTGATGACATAAACGAACATGTGAACATGTAAAAAACTGTTCAATTATCCATGTAAGAAGTACGAGTGAAGGCTCAGCTGGTAAAGGAAACACTGAGAGCATCATTAACGGGAGTCTATTGATGAGTCTCTCGTCCAATAAACAATTAGAAAAAGTTAAAGTAAGAGAAAGATAACAAATTTAGAACAAATAGGTGAGGTAAGACCAACTCCATTGGTTCTTAAAATGGGTTCTTAAAATTAATTTTATAGTTAATTGTGTACTTTATGAAGTTTAGAACCTCTATTAATGTAATTAGTTGTGTGAAGGTCCAATGGAAGAATCCTTATGAGGTTCTTAAATATTTTTTAGAAATTAAACTATTAAACTTAAATATTACAAAACTTATAAATTATTGGATTTCATAACATTTAAACCAACATGACATAAAACATATGAAAAATAGAAGATATATTATCATTGGTCATACAACATTAACTGTTAATAAATTTTACATAAAAAACCGAAAACGTCATATAATTTGGAACAAAAAATTTCTTCTAAAACGACTTATTAAAGAAAACGGAGGGAATAATGTTTAAGACACACAAACAAAGGAGAAGACTAATTGAATGCAAGGTTTGAAATAAGAGAATAAAAGCAAGATATTTTTGAGACGGTTAGAGCACCTGCAATCGTGAATCGCACCGGCTCGATTTCCAATGTTAATTTTTGATTATTTTATTGTTTTTTTTCGTTTCATAAAAAAAAACTAATCGTAGACCGCCACGTATCGTGGGAACCGCGACACAGTAACGAAATGCAACAAAATCAGTCCTTGGCTTAGGATTTTTCGGCCCAGTAATAAAACAGGATCATTATTTTAATATATCTTTTTAAGGAATCAGAACTAAGGATTTGTGATGTTACTCCGTTGCGGGTGGTCTTATATGTTGTGATCTTACACGGTCTAAAGCAAAGACTCTCTTGATGAAACAGAGGTTGTTCAAGTTTGATAATATCGTTGCAAACAAAGAAGTTTGATAATATTAATATTACATTACTGTGTATTTTTATAAAAGTAAAATGTAGAAAGATATTCCAGTGCCCGATTCTCATCCACCATTGATTCCTCTCTCAGGATCCATTCATGTTTCTACACTTTGTCCCATCATCTGATTAGTATAATAGCAAAAGTCACAATATTTTTTTTGGTCAATACAAAATTCACAATTTAAAAAATTCATAAACGATTCATAAAAAGGCCCTGACATAAATAAATGCATTATGTGTAATAAAATAAAATTAAACGACGCCCTTTATAAGAACCGACAAAATAAACAGAGAAGAAAAGTGAGAAACGCTTGAAACCTTCTCAAGAGAACACATGAATTCTCCATCTTCTTCTTCCTCCTCCCCTAGTTCCCCTTCAAAGTTTCTTGATTTGGGATCTGCGATCGGAAAAAATGAAGTGAAGAAAATCTTGGTCTTGTTTCTCTGCTTAGCTGCTTCATGTCTACTTCTTTACAAAACAGCCTACCCTCTTCGTCAAGAGCTCAACGTCAACAATCTCATCTCTTCTCGTCCTTTGCTCCATCACCCCTCTTCATCTTCTGGTTGAGAATCGTTGTCTCCTTTAGCAAGACTTGGACTTTCATGTGAGGAGGCAAACTTGGAGAAACACCGCTGTGGTGCGATACTTTGATGAGAAATAGTTGAATGTCAGGTTCAAGCTGGTCACCAAGACACAGAGAGAGAGAGATAAGTTATGTCGGTAATTATAACGGATACAACAGCATAAACAACAACAAGAAGCTTTATCTTTCTTTACCTATTCCAAGCTGGAAGAGTTAGCATTGTGTATGCAAGCTTGATTCGTGCAAGTCCAGAGAAGGACTTGAAAGCAGCAGCAGCTTCTGATTGCACGCCTCTCGGATGCTGCCACTCCACTCAAACTGCAACACGACAAGAAAGCAAGGAGCTTTAGCCAGGAATTGGTGATTATTATTTTAAAGTTTGAAGCTTGGGGTATCGAAGATCAAAACTTTAGATGACAAAAGAGTACCTTTGGTCCCTTAACAGAAGATGGTCTCCAACACACATCTCCCTGAAATGATGAGACATCCTTCCTCATGGATACATCTAGCTTCACAATGTTAAACATGGTTCCGCTTTTTCTTTATTTTCAGAGAGTTGAGAGACAACACATTTTGATTTAGTTTTAAAATGAAGAAACCGAACATCATCTGAAATATTAATACCTCTAACTACGTTTTGTCTAAAGGTAGACCACTACAATACCATGTTCAAAATTCAGGAACAATGATAAGATTTAGACAAAAATTCAAGACCAAGTTTGATCCTTTTTAACATGTAGCTTCAAAGAGTAAACGCTAAAACAAAAGGCAGATCAAACTCAACAGCTAGAAAATGATTAAATCCCGTGAGCTAAAACGAAAATGAAAATACCTGCATGTTGAAGGATGAACTGATAATCCCTAGCAAGAAGATAACAGATGCTAAGTAGAGCATGATATGATTATTAGCCATGAATCTCCGTCTTCTCGCCTGATACAAAAAATCCGAATCAAACAATGATTAGGGTTTACGGATTGATTACCGAACGGCGATTCAGTGAGGAGAGGTGATTTCAATTCCAACGAGGAGATTCACAAGATTCAAATCAACACATAAACTCAAAGAATTCAAACACAGATTTGGAGAAGGAGAGCAAACCGATGAGAAAGAGAGAGACAGAGAGAAGAGACCAATACACGTAAGACACGATGGGATGCTTAGTGGTTCTAAAACCCCTTAGTTTAGGGCGGTTCTTTGGTTTTATCTCATTTTTCATTTATTTATTTTTGGTTTTTTAGAACCCTTTCTAAAAGACTCGATGGAGGTGTTCTAGCACGCTTATAAAGAGACGCAGAGTTTTGGAGAAACCCATTTAATACATATCTTTTTATTGGTTTAACAAAAAAAAAAAAAGTTAAGAAAACAATATTTAATTGGTTGATAGACTTTAAACACTCCCTTAGCTCTGTGGATGCTTTCAGAGCAACATTATCGTCAAGTCTTTAAAAAGTGTTCAAAAACAAAATATTACTTTAATTAGATCAATAAATTTTAATGTGAACTATATAATTAGATTAGTTGGATACATGTGCAAAAAAAAGTATTAAGATGAAGACACTTAGAAGAAAGATCCCGAAGAGCATTTCAAATGAGAACTTATTTTCATTCTCTCTTCGACTTTTACATTTTTATAATCTTAGATACTATTTAAAACCAAAGTTGGAAGTGCTTTTAATCAACTGATAAACTAAGTGACTATTTTTCATACAGAAGATGCTAATTTGCTAACGGCAAAATGCGCATACGACTGAAACTTGAATGATAAGAATAATTGTTATTTGTAGAAGCACTATAAAACATTCAGAATCTTCACTAGTCAAGTTTCTTATACTTAAAATTTTACAATTAACTTAACTATTGATTTAATTTTTAATAGGTTGAACGATTAATAGGTTTGGAAACAAACTTTTGAAAATAGAAAAACATTAATTTAGTTGTTGTTTTGAGAATTTGAATACAACTTTGTTAATGCACGAAACAAGAAGTTTGACATGCATTTTAAGTGAATAACAAATCACATTGGCCACAACTATATGTATATTATATGATTTTGAACTATATAAAACATCAATATAAATATTTTGAATAAAATGAGAGAAATAATTAAATTGTAAATATATGATTAAGTATACATATATTCTATCTTCGTGATATCCGTTCGAGGTTTGGATATTAGACGCTCAACGGATATCCAATATGTCCTAACTTAATATCTGTTCGGTATTTTACTACTTGCTGGATTTTTCCGGTCGGATTCGATTCAGATTCAGGTAAAATGCCCAAGTGTAAACAAAAACGGTTTAATTTTAAAGTAACCAAGACCATTAAAGATTCATATAAAGCAGGCCACCATAAGGCCCAAATAACTAATATACACGGTGACTACTCCGCGCCAACTAAACGACAGTCATCACTATCCATCCATCACTACTTCTCTTCAATTTGTTTCCCTAAACCCTTCAGAAATTAGGGTTCCTCGTTGGTTATGAAAAGATGAATTTGATTTCCAAATCCTTGACGAGAATCGAATGCTCTCCGCTTTTCCATCCCCAAATCTCATCCGGAAATCGAATCACCCCTCAGCGAATCCGTTTCCACACCGCCGCCGCCGCTGTCTCCGGGAGTGGCGGAAAGAAACAAAGAGCCAAGGCGCCTCCGGAGATTGTGACGGCGAAGAAGGAGAAGGAATCGGGTCGGCCAAATGAGATAGCCTACGAGAAGGAAGCGAATTGGGTGAACCTGATTGGGTTTGTGGATCAGCCAGTTCAATTCGAGGCTTCTTCCGACGGAAAGTTCTGGGCAGGCACTGTTATCTCCCAGAGGTCTGCTTCAGATTCCTCTGCTTTCTGGTACTACTTCCTCCTCTTCCTCTATAGGAAACGCGTTGCTTGGTGTGATTATGATGTAAAGGTTGTGGCTTTGCTTGTCAGGATTCCGATAATTTTCGAAGGTGATCTAGCGAAAACAGCAGATCGATATATAAGTAAAGATGATCTTATTCATGTTTCTGGCAAGCTTTTATTGATTTCCTCCAAATATGACTTATGCTCAATCCAATGTCCAGGTTAGCATTTTTCTCCTTCAGTTTTGTTTGCTTGTTTTTAGTTTTCTACAGAATCTTTGTAACCTTGAGGTGGGTTTTGCTCACAACAGGTATTGGTACAGAATCTTAGCTTTGTGCAGCCTGCTTCTCCGCCTTTGGTTATATCATCATCATCTAAAAAGGAAGAAAATGGCGTTAGGAAGCGGCCTGCTTCACCGCCTGTGGTTGTAGCAGCGTCTGAAAGTGGCATTAAGAAACAGCCTGGTATATCTCTTATCAACTCTTATTTAGTGTCATGGTGCAAAACCCATTTTTTTCTTATATCCATAAGGTCTGAGTGAGGCTCTTAGGAAGAATGTTTTTTTTTGTAATATCTGGCTAACCATTGTTTTCAACTCTTTGGCTAATGGTTTGATCAATTTTTTTTTTGAGTCTCTAGCTAGAGCTAAGAAGAATATAGTTATGGATGAAGCTTCTGATTCTTGGAATCACCTCATTGAAAATCCTAAAGACTGGTGGGATCATCGTGAAAATAAAGCCAATGGATTGGTAAATAGCCCATGTGCTTGACAACCTTCATCTTATCTTATTTCCGTTGTTTTGACTTCTCGGTTTTTCCTTGCATAGGTAAAACCAAGGCATCCTGATTTCAAAAGCAAGGACAGTAGTCTCTCACTGTGGCTTAATAAGGCTCCTTCTTGGGTTTTGCCGAAACTAGAAGGACTTGAGTTTGATGTTCTTGTCCCTAAAGGTAGAGGAGTGAAACAACTCAAAGGTAAAGTTCCCATTGTTTTCCATGTTTAAGATGTGTGCATTTATGTGGCATTTGTTCTTTATGTTTCTCTGAACCGAAGTCTGTCCTGAGATGTTGTAGGAGAAGAATCATGGAAAGAATTGGTTGAGAATCCTGATAAATGGTGGGACAATAGAATTGACAAGGTAGTACCATATTGTTTGCTCAATTTTGTCTTATCAATCTTTTGAATATCGACTATTTGATCACAAGATCGTTGTTGTTTGTGTAGAGAAACGCAAAAGCTCCTGATTTCAAACACAAGGAGACAGGTGAAGCACTTTGGCTAAATGAGTCTCCTACTTGGGTGTTATCAAAACTGCCACCAGTCAAGAAGAGACAAGAAATCACCGTCTCGTAGCCTTATTAGAATCGTTATCGCCTTGTAAAGAGCTCCAAGTGTTTACAGAATTAATCATTTTTCAATCTCTAAGTTAACGCATCAGAGTTGCTTGATTTGGGATCTGCGATCGGAAAAAATGAAGTGAAGAAAATCTTGGTCTTGTTTCTCTGCTTAGCTGCTTCATGTCTACTTCTTTACAAAACAGCCTACCCTCTTCGTCAAGAGCTCAACGTCAACAATCTCATCTCTTCTCGTCCTTTGCTCCATCACCCCTCTTCATCTTCTCCACAGATAGTGAGATATTAATACTCATACGTACATATGTCTCAGTTTGCGCTTTGTCTGAAAAGGGTTTGATATCTTTTTTTTTTTTTGGAATTTTTAATCAGAAACGTGTTTCTTGTTTCTTTCAGAGATCAAAATCAATCAGTTTTAGGGAAGTTCTGGAGAATGCATCGACAGAGAATCGAACAGTTATCGTAACTACGTTGAACCAAGCATGGGCAGAGCCAAATTCTCTGTTCGATTTATTTCTTGAAAGCTTTCGTATCGGACAAGGAACACAGAAGCTACTTCAACACGTGGTTGTTGTTTGCTTGGATCCCAAGGCATTTGATCGGTGCGCACAACTTCACCCGCATTGCTACTATTTAGAAACATCAGGAACTGATTTCTCCGGCGAGAAACTGTTTGCTACTCCTGATTACCTCAAAATGATGTGGAGGAGAATCGAGCTCCTCACACATGTGCTTGAAATGGGATTTAGCTTCATCTTCACGGTACTCATCTTCATCACCCATGTCAAATCTTTGTTCTTTATAAATCTTTTGGATCAATCTATGATCAAGAAAATCTACGTGTATAGTACTTACGGTTGTCTTACAGGATGTGCTGAACATTTGCATTAGCATAGGACCCATATAAAAGCTAACATAACTTATTTATATTTTAAATTCCAAGGTTTTAAGAAAATTATTTACACATAACATCTTGTCTGAATTTAATACATTACATTGAAAAAGGCCCTACGCAGTTACAGAAAAAAATATCACACTAATAACACATCTACCTAACTAATGCATGGTACTCCAAGTGTGTGAATTTTAGAAAAAGAAAGGACAACCATATGTGTAAAAATAAATGCTACATTTAATATAAGAAATTAAATTAATACAAAACAATGTTATTTTTGAAAATTTCCCTATATGTATTTAGGATGCAGATATAATGTGGCTTAGAGATCCATTTCCTCGGCTATATCCAGATGGAGACTTCCAAATGGCGTGTGATCGATTCTTTGGTAATCCTTATGACTCAAACAATTGGGTAAACGGAGGCTTCACTTACGTGAAATCAAACCACAGAAGCATCGAGTTCTACAAGTTTTGGTACAAATCTCGTCTAGATTATCCAAAATTACATGACCAAGATGTGTTCAATAAGATCAAACATAAGGCTACAGTCTCAGAGATTGGAATCCAGATGAGATTCTTTGATACTAAAAATATGCCTTTTCTTTGACCTAGCAGTCACCTTACAACGGGAGGCACGTAGAATGAAGAGGAGGTCGAAGAGAATAAGGAGAAGACAAAGCGACATATGCAGGAGCCACGAACCGTGGCAGGAGTTTCCTTCTGATCTCGTGATAGAGATTCTCACGAGACTCCCTGCTAAATCCCTTATGAGGCTCAAATCCGTCTCTAAGCTCTGGTCAACCTTGATTTGTTCCCAATATTTCACCAACCTTTCATCAGCGCCACGTATATACATGTGGCTGGGCTTCGACAAAGAGAAGATATTAGTATCATCGTCATCTTCTCCTGACTTGGACGGTTCTTTTGTAGTTGACCAAGATTTGACAATCTCAGCGATGAAAGGCTACTCCGTCTCTCATGTTTACGCGGTTTGATGTGCTTTACAAAAGGCACAAATGCACAAATATATAACAGTACCACTAAGAAACTTGTCGTCTTACCTGACATAGAGGAATCCAACATCATAGCAAAGATCACAAGTTTAATAAGATCATATACCATATATCGCACACGACCCTGTTCATGATCAATATAAAGTGGTTTGCATAGTTTCAAGACTCAAAGTTGTAAAGCTCTTGCTAGAGCATTGGGTCTTCACACTAGGAGGAGGTGTATCAAGTCGATGGAGAAAGATTCCATGCACATGTCCACCACATAGCCCTTTCACACGAGGATTGACTATCAATGGGAGTATGTATTACCTAGCTTTGGTTCCTAATTCGATTAAACCCCTGTTTGTGAGATTCGATATTAGTTCTGAAAAACTCAGTGTGCTCCAAAAACCTGAAGATGCCTTTTGGTGTCGGTATTATTATACTGAGATTATAGAATACGATGGAAGAATAGCTATTTTAGACCATGCCGATCTTGTACATGACGGTGTGATGGATCTATGGGTAAGGGAAGATGAAGAGAAGAATAGGTGGTCAAGGATGAAGCGGGTGTTGCATCCTTCTCAAATGAATATGATAAAACGCATATAGTCCATAACATGAGTTTGAGGGTACAAGGTACAACTAGAAACGGTGACGTTATCTTGGTTCCTCAACATATATTTCGTACTGGACCCGACCAGTTTAACGTTTTACCTCAAGTTACAACTCATTTCTACGTGTTTCTTTACAATCTACAAAGAACCATTTTAGAAAGTTGAAATCAAATCCAACCGCTACAACACCAAAAGATGGGACGTTGTTGGATTTGACGATATTGAGAACTTAATGTATCTCTGATCGCTTTGTGCGTGTGTGTTTTATTTTTTATTTTATATGTTTATGCAATCATTTTATTTAGTTTTGTTTGGATGTTTTGCTCAACTAAAGTTTTTTAAAATGAAATGCAGTTGTGTCTTTCATAAAGGCTTTATCAATGTTTGATGTTTCGGCTTATCAATGTTTGATGTTTCTTTCTCTCTCCCTTTTCAAACCTTCCAATCACTGGGAAACAAAATTTATTTTCTTCTTTGCATATTCGAAAACAATTTGATTTACTTTAGATCTGATACAAGTTACATAAATATGATATAAGCTAACATAAGAGATCAAGCGAGTTTCCGATTCAAGTCATGCAATACAATTACGAGCCCACAGTCGAGGTCACTTGAGTTTTGTTTCTGATATGGTGTCTTTGGGAATTTGATGACAATTATATACTGTGATTTTATAGGTGTTCAAGTTTAGAAATAAAAAGCATTTGGTTTGATGACATAAACGAACATGTGAACATGTAAAAAAAAACTGTTCAATTATCCATGTAAGAAGTACGAGTGAAGGCTCAGCTGGTACAGGAAACACTGAGAGCATCATTAACGGGAGTCTATTGATGAGTCTCTCGTCCAATAAACAATTAGAAAAAGTTAAAGTAAGAGAAAGATAACAAATTTAGAACAAATAGGTGAGGGTAAGACCAACTCCATTGGTTCTTAAAATGGGTTCTTAAAATTAATTTTATAGTTAATTGTGTACTTTATGAAGTTTAGAACCTCTATTAATGTAATTAGTTGTGTGAAGGTCCAATGGAAGAATCCTTATGAGGTTCTTAAATATTTTTTTTAGAAATTAAACTATTAAACTTAAATATTACAAAACTTATAAATTATTGGATTTCATAACATTTAAACCAACATGACATAAAACATATGAAAAATAGAAATACAAATTTATAAGTAGAAAGCCATCCAATGAGCTTGTAGTTGGATTCCTAGGCTGGCTTTGGGTATTATTATCATCCTCTTCTTCATTACTATCAAGACTCTCTTCATCTTCGGGTTGAGAATCGTTGTCTCCTTTAGCACAGACTTGGACTTTCATGTGAGGAGGCAAACTTGGAGAAACACCGCTGTGGTGCGATACTTTGATGAGAAATAGTTGAATGTCAGGTTCAAGCTGGTCACCAAGACACAGAGAGAGAGAGATATGTGCTGTAATTATAGCGGATACAACAGCATAAACAACAACAAGAAGCTTTATCTTTCTTTACCTATTCCAAGCTGGAAGAGTTAGCAGCATGTGTAAGCTTGATCGCGCGGCAAGTCCAGAGAAGGACTTGAAAGCAGCAGCAGCTTCTCAGACTGCACGCCTCGGATGCTGCCACGCCACTCAAACTGCAACACGAGACAAGAAAGCAAGGAGCTTTAGCCAGAATTGGTGATTATTATTTTAAAGTTTGAAGCTTGGGGTATCGAAGATCAAAACTTTAGATGACAAAAGAGTACCTTTGGTCCCTTAACAGCAAGATGGTCTCCAACACACATCTCCCTGAAATGATGAGACATCCTTCCTCTGGGATACATCTAGCTTCACAATGTTAAACATGGTTCCGTTTTTCTTTATTTTGCAGAGAGTTGAGAGACAACACATTTTGATTTAGTTTTAAAATGAAGAAACCGAACATCATCTGAAATATTAATACCTCTAACCACGCTTTGTCTAAAGGTAGACCCGCTACAATACCATGTTCAAAATTCAGGAACAATGATAAGATTTAGACAAAAATTCAAGACCAAGTTTGATCCTTTTTAACATGTAGCTTCAAAGAGTAAACGCTAAAAACAAAAGGCGATCAAACTCAACAGCTAGAAAATGATTAAATCCCGTGAGCTAAAACGAAAATGAAAATACCTGCATGTTGAAGGATGAACTGATAATCCCTAGAAGCAAGATAACAGATGCTAAGTAGAGCATGATATGATTATTAGCCATGAATCTCGTCGCCTGATACAAAAATCAGAATCAAACAATGATTAGGGTTTACATTGATGACAACGGCCACAGTGAGGAGAGGTGATTTCAATTCCAACGAGGAGATTCACAAGATTCAAATCAACACATAAACTCAAAGAATTCAAACACAGATTTGGAGAAGGAGAGCAAAACCGATGAGAAAGAGAGAGAGAGAGAAGAGACCAATACACGTAAGACACGTATGGGATGCTTAGTGGTTCTAAAACCCCTTAGTTTAGGGCGGTTCTTTGGTTTTATCTCATTTTTCATTTATTTATTTTTGGTTTTTTTAGAACCCTTTCTAAAAGACTCGATGGAGGTGTTCTGCACGTTTATAAAGAGACGTGCAGAGTTTTGGAGAAACCCCATCTTTTTTATTGGTTTAACAAAACAAAAGTAAAAAGTTAAGAAAACAATATTTAATTGGTTGATAGACTTTAAACTCCCTTAGCTCTGTGGATGCTTTCAGAGCAACATTATCGGTCAAGTCTTTAAAAAGTGTTCAAAAACAAAATATTACTTTAATTAGATCAATAAATTTTAATGTGAACTATATAATTAGATTAGTTGGATACATGTGCAAAAAAAGTATTAAGATGAAGACACTTAGAAGAAAGATCCCATTTCAAATGAGAACTTATTTTCATCTCTCTTCGACTTTTTACATTTTTATAATCTTAGATACTATTTAAAACCAAAGTTGGAAGTGCTTTTAATCAACTGATAAACTAAGTGACTATTTTTTCATACAGAAGATGCTAATTTGCTAACGGCAAAATGCGCATACGACTGAAACTTGAATGATAAGAATAATTGTTATTTGTAGAAGCACTATAAAACATTCAGAATCTTCACTAGTCAAGTTTCTTATACTTAAAATTTTACAATTAACTTAACTATTGATTTAATTTTTTAATAGGTTGAACGATTAATAGGTTTGGAAACAAACTTTTGAAAATAGAAAATTACATTTTAGTTGTTGTTTTGAGAATTTGAATAAACTTTTGTTAATGCACGAAACAAGAAGTTTGACATGCATTTTAAGTGAATAACAAATCACATTGGCCACAACTATATGTATATTATATGATTTTGAACTATATAAAACATCAATATAAATATTTTGAATAAAATGAGAGAAATAATTAAATTGTAAATATATGATTAAGTATACATATATTCTATCTTCAGATATCCGTTCGAGGTTTGGATATTAGACGTCAATTGGATATCCAATATGTCCTAACTTAATATCTGTTCGGTATTTTACTACGCTCGGATTTTTCCGGGTCGGATTCGGATTCAGGTAAAATGCCCAAGTGTAAACAAAAACGGTTTAATTTTAAAGTAACCAAGACCATTAAAGATTCATATAAAGCAGGCCACCATAAGGCCCAAATAACTAATATACACGGTGACTACTCCGCGCCAACTAAACGACACTAATCAGTAGTAATCACTATCCATCCATCCATCCATCTTCTCCAATTTGCTCTCCTTAAACCCCTTTCACTCTCACACAAAATTAGGGTTTCTCTTCGTCAAACTCCTCCGTTGTGGGATTGTTCCTCTCGGTTGTTATGAAAAGATGAATCTGATTTCCAAATCCTCCCTCACAAGAATCGACTGCTCTCCGTTTTTCCACTCGAGAGCTTTCGAATTCCCAGCCGGAAAACGAATCACCCCTCACCGAATCCGTTTCCACCCCGCCGCTGTCTCCGGAAAGAAACAAAGAGCCAAGGCACCTCCGGAGGCGAAGAAGAAGGAGAAGGAATTGTGTCGGCCGAATGAGATCGCTTACGAGAAGGAAACAGCGAATTGGGTGAATCTGACTGGGTTCGTGGATCAACCTGTTCAGTTCGAGGCTTCTCCCGACGGAAAATTCTGGGCAGGCACTGTTATTTCTCAGAGGTCTGCTTCAGATACCTCTGCTTTCTGGTAATACATCCTCCTCTTCCGATTATGATATAGAAAACGCATTGCTTGGTGTGATTATGATGTAAAGGTTGTGGCTTTGGTTGGTTGACAGGATTCCGATAATATTCGAAGGTGATTTAGCGAAAACAGCAGATCGATATATAAGTAAAGACGATCTTATTCATGTTTCCGGCAAGCTTTTTATTGACTCCCCTCCTCCCAATATGACTTATGCTCAATCCAATGTCCAGGTTAGGCCTTATAACACTTTCTTGTTTTGAAAGTCATGTGAAGCTTGTAGAAAGACTCTTTCATGTTTTTCATTTTGTAGTTCCACTGAATCTTTGTAATATCTTGTGGGTTGCTGCTTACAACAGGTGTTGGTACAGAGTCTTAGCTTTGTGCAGCCTGCTTCTTCGCCTGTGGTGATATCATCATCTAAAAAGGAAGAAAGTTACATTAAGAAGCAGCCTGCATCATCGCCTCTGGTTATGTCATCATCGGAAAAGGAAGAAATTGACATTAAGAAATACCCTGGTATGCCTTATATAACATTTCCTATCAGCTCTTATTCAGTGCCGTGGTAGAAAGCTCTTTTTTTATTCCTTAAAACCATGATTTGTATTGTTTGTTTTGAAGGCGCCTGTGTAAGGTCTGAGCAAGGCTTTTAGAATGCTAGTATCTTCTGTATCTCTCGTAATCTCTGGCTAACCATTGTTTTCAACTCTCTGGCTAATGGTTTGATTTTTTTTTTTTTTTTGACCCTGTAGCTAGAGGTAAGAAGAATATAGTGGTGGATGAAGCTTCTGATTCCTGGAATCACCTCATTGAAAATCCTAAAGAATGGTGGGATCACCGCGAAAATAAAGCTAATGGATTGGTAAGTGGCCCATGTGCTTGACAACTTATCCACATCTTATTCCCGTTATTGTAGTGTATGGTGTTTTCTTAAATTTTTGTACTAGTTTTTGACTTGTCTGTTTTACCTGCATGCAGGTAAAGCCAAGGCATCCTGATTTCAAAAGCAAGGACAGCAGTCTCTCACTGTGGCTCAATAAGGCTCCTGCTTGGGTTTTGCCAAAACTCCAAGGACTTGAGTTTGGTGTTCTTGTCCCTAAAGGTAGAGCAGTGAAACAGCTCAAAGGTAACGTTCCCATTGTTTTCCATGTTTAAGATGTGTGCATTTATGTGTTATGTTTCTCTAAACCCAAATTTGGCCTGAAATGGTGTAGGAGAAGAATCATGGAAAGAATTGGTTGAGAATCCTGATAAATGGTGGGACAATAGAATTGACAAGGTAGTATATCGTTTGCTCAGTTTTGCCTTGTCAATCTGTTGGATATTGACTACTTATCACAATATCGTTGTTGTTGTTGTTTGTGTGTAGAGAAACGCAAAAGCTCCTGATTTCAAGCACAAAGAGACAGGTGAAGCACTCTGGCTTAACGAATCTCCTACTTGGGTGTTATCAAAACTGCCACCAGTCAAGAAGAGACAAGAAATTACTGTCTCGTAGCCTTTTTAGAAACATTACCGCCTTGTAAAGAGCTCCAAGTGTTATAGAATTAATCATTTCTTTCTAATTTACTCATCGGAGCTGCTTTGAATTTTGTCACTATGCTTAATACAAAGTAGCTTAATGGATATGGTTAAAAATCTCGAGCAAAATAAAATGATTTGCAAAATTGTTTTGCATCCATTTTCAAAAGTGTTTCAAGTTAACTGATGCAGCCAAACAACGTTCAACAAGCTCATCATAGTAGAAAAGGGATACAGTAGAAAGATGAATAACAAACTATGTACTCTAAAACTTAATAGACAGTGTTGCTCTGGACATTCTCTCCTTATTGAGCTCATTTCACCCGCAGCAAGCATCATGTCTCTGTCTAGTATCTTCTTCCCTATCGAAACTGGAACAAAGGGATCATATAAGTAACAAATATGTGGATAATGGAGTGCACTTGAATGCAAGATTCATTTACGGTCAAGCACTTACTTGGTCAGATCCCGGTTGGCCTGCTGGATCATTGTTGTTCCAGTCTCCAGCTGCATTCCTCTGACCAGCCGGTGGAATTGTTTGATTCAGCTCTTGTCCAGGACCAGTATATCCCTGACCATAACCAAGATTAGGATTTCCAGCTCCCGGTGCAGCACCATAGCTTCCATTCCTAGGCCCTCCTTGGTTGTAACCTCCTTGTGGTCCTTGGCTATAGTTCCCAGGTCCGCTTTGACTGTAACCGCCTGGTGATCCTTGGTATGGAGGCACCGGAGATCCCTGGCCTTGATTGTAACCCGCCTGATATGGAGGTGATGGAGATCGCGGCGGTCCTTGGTTGTAACCTCCCTGATATGGTGGAGGGGGAGCTTGATTTCCTTGTCCCGGAGGACCATAGCTCTGCTGAGGACCACCATAGCCCCCTCCACCACCTTGCATTGGCGGTTGCTGACCATAATGATTGTTTCTTTGGAAGTTTTGAGGACTGCCGCCTTGACGGTCAGATCTCTGATTGAACCTCTCACGGGTTCTCCGGTTTGGCTGGAAAGGTGGCGGCCTGTGTGTGATAACTCCATTCTCATATTTATCTCCTGAAAAAACAAGAAAATATATATTTTTTTTAAAAAACTGTAGAGGTTCAAGAATCAGTATGAGAAGGTTCTTCAAAATCCTATGCTCACCTCCATACTCTTTGTTCTCAGCATCAATGTATGAATCTGGCAACACGAACACCACTCCGGGTAGATCTGTTAACATGCAAAAACAAGTGTGAGAAATCTAGTGAAATAGCTTCTTCAAAGGAAAAGAAAACAACGCTATTAGAACTACGCACCCTCGAACTTTTCGGATTCTTGTTTAGTCATGACAGCTTGAAAACCTTGGTAAGTTGTTGTGCTACAGGCATACATCTTCTTCTTGGCCTCTTCCAAGCTGACTCAACCACAAACACCCAAAGAAAGACAAAACAAAAAAGTCAACATAAGCTGATGTCTTGTTTAAGTTTTGGACAAAAAGCATCAGTAAAACATCCAAAGCAGAGACAAACCTATCTAATGTATTCCATATCCTAAATGAGCAAAAAGGAACAGAGACCACAAACGCGAACACATACAAATTGATGTGTAATGAAAAAAAAAACAAAATTTCGAAGACCCAGACTTTGAAACTCCATTGAATAAGATATACAAAGCTGCAGATCAATGGATCTCTCTTGTATTAGTGTCTAACTAAGTAAAACATCCTCACAAGAAGACAAACCCATTTCATATCCTAAATAATCAAAGGAACAGAGACCACAAATGCACACACATACGAACTGATCTGTAATAGAAAAAGTCGACACAAGCTGAATTTTTTGTTTTCGTTTCGAACGAAAGCATCAGTAAAACATCCCTATCAGACACAAACCCATATTACGCAATTCATGTCCTAAATGATCAAAGGAACAGAGACCACGAACGCACACAGAAATAGAAACTGATCGTGTAATAAAAGAAACATCAAAAATTTCAAAGATACAGACTTTTGTAATAACGAACCTGATACCAAGCCCAGATGCGCAAGTCTGCTCGTAGGTAGAGACCATTTCCTCAGGAGACAGAGGATTATCCTTTGGGAAGTCCATGGTGATGAGCCAGTGATTGAAATCGCATCCTTCGAACAGAAGAGTTTCTTCAGTGATTTAATTGTAAAGCTTGTACTGCCTCGTCGAAAACAGCCTCACCGGAGCTCGAGGCGCTTCCGTTAAACGACCTAAAACGGATCTCTGCACCACTGTCGACACGGGAGGGAAGCCGGCTGTAGGAGCATTGGAAGACGGAGAGAACATTGCTGATCGGTTAAGACATGATGTTTCCGTGACTAACGCTCGCCGGAGACGATGAGAAATCATAGCCATCGCTGCCGGAGAAGAAGAGAGAAGAGGAGAGGAGTGACGTAATTAGGCTTTGTGGGGTTTTACAATATAAATTAAGAAACAGTAATTACCTTTACAGTCCTTATAGTTTTGATTATTTACAGATACACTCCTCTTTTTGTTGTAATTGCAAATAATTACCTTTACGGTCTTAATGGGCTTTAAGCGCGAATCAAAAGAGCTTTTAACGCTGTCGTTTTAAAAATTCACAAACAACGATATCTTCACGGACGGCTGATTCTTCTTCTCTCTGTCTTCTCCGGCGGCCGTTAAACTATGTGGTCGGCGACGCTAGCTTTCCCTTCCTTAGTGGCTTCTTCAACTTCTCTATCATGTTACAGAAACTGTAGACTTCCGAAGATACAAGCTTCGCTATCTATTTACCCTCTCGCGAGCAAAATCATGGTCAGAAGTAAGTTTATGCCTTTCACTGTTATTCTCTTGGCAATGAGATTAGCAAAGGGTTTTAAGTCAAGATTGTAGTTGTAAGTTGTGACATGTGATAATGTCCGGAGGTTTTAGATATCATTTCATGTCCTGAAACTTAACATTCTCTGTGTATATGGTGGTTTCATCGCTTTCGAATCTGTAGATTTACCGTTTTCGACAAGTGAAGATTTTCTGCAAAAGGAGTTTTCAGCTTTTGGAGAGATAGCTGAAGGTGTGTGTTGTTAACTGTGATGTGTTTTGTATATTTACTCTGTTTCTTGCCGTGTCCAAATCCAACTTTTGGTTTAAGGTTAGCTTTATAACTTTTTTTTTTTAATTGATGTAAGTTCACTCTTGTCTTTCAAAAACAGTGAAGCTTATCAAAGATGAGTCTATGAAGAGATCAAAAGGTTATGCCTTTATACAGTTCACGTCTCAAGATGATGCATTTCTAGCCATAGAGACAATGGACCGTAGGGTAAAAGCTTCTTTACCACACAAAGCTTTTAAAAATGGGTTAAAACAAGTTCACATTTTTATGTTATCCAGATCAACCAGAATGGTTTTGCATCATGTTGCAGATGTACAATGGTAGGATGATTTACATAGACATTGCTAAACCAGGGAAGAGTGATTTCCAACAACATCCTAGGACTTCTGGTCCCCCTGAGAAGCTGCAAGTGCCAGAAGAACCAGCCAATATTAATGAAGTCGCTGATTGCTGGTATTAGTTGTCAGACCGGCTCACATTATACATATACTCCCTTAAGATATATGTTTTAGAAAATAATGAGTTAAATTATCATTATGACAGTGATCAATATGAACACATGTTGTTTTACTACTGATAAACAATCACTGACACAGTTCCAGTTACAGCTCTATCAGTTTCTACAACTACCACATTGTCTGAAATATTAGTCACAGCACTCGCAGGAATCTGTCCAGATTGCGCCAAAAACGAATGCTGGTAATGTTCTATCCGGTTAGGGAATAACAGAACAGAGGAAAAATCAGCGACCCATCTCGTCCCATTACCAGAAACTTTAGACCTCCCTGTCGTTGATTTCATCACCATCCCTTCAACGTTGTTCTGATCAATCACAACTTGACCAATCTCACGAAACTCTCCTTCTAACTTAACCATCGGGAAGTTGTGTTTAGGATCACCACTAAACATGTTGTTAACAATGTTCACACCGTTAATCTTCCCATGCACTGATCTCAACACGATGTTCGCATCTCCTAGGAACAGAGCGTTTGTGACATGAACGTGAACAGGATCTTCGATGACTATACCTGTGTAATCAAGGTAACAGTTGTCTATCCTCGTCAGATGCGACTTCACTAGAATGCCGATTCCACCAAACCATGTAGCTTTATTGTAGCAATGCACGCCTGTGACCATATTAGCCTGGCCATTCAACAAGATACCGATCCCGGCCGAGAAAATGACTACATCAGTTATGGCGTTATCGTTGCTCGAGATGTCGATCCCTGTCCCAGAGAACTGTCTTTCTCGTTTGTCTCCCCCTACAGTTGAATGTTGTCCTAAGAATGTGTTTGAGATGTATGTCTCGTGACCTCCCTGGACTTTGATCCCTTGTGTCGTGAAATGGAGGAAGTAGCAATCTGTTATGCGGATACGAGCTGAGTTGATTACCAAAATACCCCCGCCTCGGAAGCTCGAGTCGAATAGAACGTCTTTGATGGTCACGTCCTCAAAGAAGATCCCGGAGTTCTGGTCTTTCTGGTCGGAAAATGTATCCTGTGACATTTTCATTGGTTTACCGGAGTTTGATGCCACGAGTTCGACCAAATGCCGGTCACCAGGAAACACTTCTGATGCCCGGAAAGTCCCTCCTTTTACCTGTATCACACCAAAATAAAACGAGTCAAGATTCAATATCTGTTAACAACTTTATTTAACAAAAGTCACATTTGTTGAAATATTTGTAAATATTCAAACTTTTTATAAAAATATTCAAAATGTTGTTTAGAGTGTCTTTAATAAAAAGTCCAATTTGTTGAATTGTGAGGTAAATATTCAAATTTGCAAGTTTCATAAGCAAAGACTAACCATGATATTTCCACCACCAGAGGAAGGAAATCTGAGAGGTTTTCCGATCTTATAACCACCACCTTGGAGATCAATAACAACACCTCCTAGATCAGCAACACGTGGCAGCATGGTAAGCTCAGTTTGTAACTGAAAAGCATCGGTTAAAGCTTCAAGCATTGCGTCACTACTGTCTTGTCCACCTGTCGGGTCAGCTCCGTAGCTAATTGGGTATATCACTCTGCCTACCTGCACCAAACCAAACTCACACGCTCACAAAAGATACATACGTGCGTGTGTAATTTACATATTGAAAATGTGGGATATGCTTACCATTTTGGGAAATGGAGAAGGAGGAGAAGACAATGGTGGGATAGAGGGAGTGGTTGCGAGTCGTTCTTGAATCTTGTCTTGGATTTCAAGAAGCTTTGTCATGTCTCTTCGTAAGGATGATATCTCATCAAAGTTAGTTGAAACAGTGATGAGAAACAGTAACAAGCAAACAAAGCAATAGAGTCTCATCTTGTTCTTCTTGTTTTAAACCTTCTTCTTCAGAGAAAGAGAGAGAGAATGAAAGATAATAAACTATGAGGAGTTGTTTATAAAGAAGATGCAGGCTGAGAGTTTAAAGGTCAAAAAAAAAAAAAGGTCATTTTATTTGTGTTGGAAATGTTCGCTTTTGCTATTCCAATGAATCGACTCGAATTCCGATTTATTTAACGGAATGATTTTAGTAGGTATTTTTGCTTTATTCACACGAAAATGCAAAGACTAGCAAAAAGATCAAGCATGCATGTTGGTATTAAAGCTGAAGTTCATAAAGTTATAGAACTCTACGATGACTGGCCAATGACAAAATAATTTTGTGTTTTTTTAATCATATAATTTGCTTTCTTAATTTATTTTTTATTATTACACTGTTTTTCTTGTTCAAATTACTCCGATGTTTTATCAGACTGCAAGCATATATATCATTTGACGGTTTTAACTAATGTATTAATTACTTTTTTCTGATTCTGCAATGTTATTATGATTATTATCTCATGTTCTATGGATTTCTGAAGCATTAATGATTTTATGAGAATCTAAATCTTTCGTATTAGACTTTGCTTACAACCCATGTTATACTTTAATCGTCATAAAGTTTTGCTTTGTTCCAAATTATTCATCAATTATAAGAGAATAAGACTTCTATTTTCACCGACTTTCTTTGTTAACAAAGTATTTAACTTTCTTTGTGCAAAAAAAAACCTGCTTTTTTACAAAAAAAAAAAGCCTGCAGAATGATTACTGAAAAATGAAAATGGAGATTTAATGGTGGGAATTTAAATTAATTTACTTTAAGGAGTGTGCCTAAATAAGTAGATGCAGAGCCTTGAAGTCTCCTTCATAGATCTTTCTTCTTTTGTTGCGGACTTTATAGACAACTAATTACACTAGGTTGCTTTTATTTGATTGTAATGTAAAGAAAAATAGAGCAGATAGTTGTTGGCCAAAAACATAATTCCAGAAGTAATAATAGTAGTAAATTTATTAGTCATTGCATTGAATTTCAGCTCAGAGAAACTAGTAAATGTATTGACAAAGAAAAAGAAACTAGTAAATGCCTGCCACCAACTCTTCAGCTGCAACAACAAATCTTTGAGTTTTTTATTTACTGATAGTAAAACATATATGCACATCTGGAGTTTTTTATTTACTGATAGTAAAACATATTTTCTTCTGATCAGGAAAAATTTACCAGAATCACCACCAATTATATTTTATAATAATTAAACCCATTATTACGGCAAAAAAGATACGACATTCTCTCACTGATTCACCCTTACAGAATAAACTTTTGCAGTAACAGGTGCGTTCGTCTCGACGACCACTCAGTTACCCGAAACGTTCCTCACCGCGTGAACAGAAAATCCACAACCTTCACGCGCTACGAGCGTGCACTGCACGTGGTTGAGTAGATTCGGAAATAACAAAACCGGGTTGAAATCGACGGCCCAAGACGTATCGTTTCCATCTACTGATCCTTTGGCTACCTTCGATTTCATTGCCATTTCCATTCACAGTGTTTCGGTCAGTGACCACTTGGTCAACATTCTCAAACGCCTTACTCGTCTGATCCAATCCAATTCAACAATATTAACCCACGAACGACACTCGTTATCGATTTTAACAGAATAAACGCATCGCCCAAGAAAAACGTTCCAGAAGGCAGAAACCTGTAGCTGAACCGGGTCTTCCGCGATGATATCGGTATAATCCAAGGGAATACGGTAAAAGGAATACTTTGAATACTTTATATATATATTTATACAAGGGAATACGGTAAAAGGGAGTAAGTCTCATAGAATCAATTGTAAACAGAAAAAAAAAAAACTTATTTGTTGAGATATCATAAAAAGGTCGTTTGAAATTATGAAAGACACATGCATAGAAAGCAAAGAATCATGGAAGAAAAATCATGATCATTTATTTCATTTTCGTTTGGGTACCAAACCTACGAGCATGCATCTTTAATCAAGTTAACATTATACCTAAAAAAATGTTTACGTTTACATCTTTAATCACGTCACATAGACGGGGCCCGTAGAGATATAATATTTAAATGAAGTGACGTTATATTAAGTCAAGCGTATGGAAGAAATCCAACTCTACTCGTAAACTTGCATTTAACAAATTTAATATAGTTTTTTTTTTGCTTTAATAAATCTAATATAGTTTGACCGAAAGAGATACTTACTAGGAGATGATTACCCGCACCGGCTGAGGGAAACCGGAGAGGACGGCTGATTAAATAGCTTCCACCTCCAGTTTAGCCTTGATCAACGTAACTCCCGATATCTATATATTTCTAATCAAAAATCTTAATTCTAGATGTTATGAGCACAACAAAACCTCAGATTAAGCAAAACAATGCTTAAAAGTGAATTAACAGGAACATAATAAAACTAGTATTTGGGGACCAAACCCGACTTTTCAGTTTTTAGCTGAGTCCGGTTCGGTTCAGCTTTGTGATCTGGTTTAGGAAAATTACCAAATAGAAGTTTCGAATGGGCTGGTCTTCGGTTGGGCTCAATATCTTCAGGTTCTTTTGGCCCATTTAGATTGCATATTATTATGTAGATGATAATTTATAAAACAAAGAGAAACTTAGTTATATTATCTTCCCACCAATTTTATATATATAATCAAGCAGTGATCCTTCTTCTTTTTAAAAAAAAAAAAAAACAAAGTGATCCTTCTTCTTCAACTTTGTTTTTATTGGAAGTTCGCAACTTTATTTGATTTTTTATTTTATACATCCAAATTTGTTTTTATATTTACCAAAGTGATTTTCTAAAATAATAATAATAATAATAATATATAATATAATAAAAATGCAAATATTTTGTTAATGTTTAGACTTTAAATCATGTACCTAAACATCTGTCTTTTATAAGTGATTTATTATTGGTAAGCGATTTCTTTAACATTAGGAAGTATAATATACACTCAAAACATTTACTAGTGGACAACTGGATACAACAACAAATACATGTTGGCTGAGTGACTGCCTTCACATAAGTTTTATTAACTGATAAGTCAGAATTGTTCCCAAAAAACACTGAAGTCAGAATAATTAGCTTTCAGAGTAAATTGAAAAATTACATTAGGGATAGAGAGTAACAAAAATACAATTTTCTCATGTTTTATAAGCATCTTAAGACTCAGAGCGGCTCTAGTTGAACGTGGTCACATTTATTTTTCTACAATTCCATGGCTTCCACATTGTAAAGTTAGCAATACTAGTCGCGATCAAATCCTACACGTTTCAATGAGTGATGACTAGTGAGTAAGCTAACACTCAACCTAGGTTCCGTTAAATGATACATATTTTCAAAATAGTTTTATATAATAAATTAATTAAACTTGCATTTGTTGTAAGCAAAATTCCAGTATCCTGAAATGGATTTGTCGTATCAACAACAAACATTGGACAATTATATGTCCTTTTAGTTTATTACTTTAACGAATGTTAATGTGCATGACTAGATATGCAATAATTGAAATTGGACAATTTACAAACACATCGGCTCAGATTATTCAAATTAACAAAATGGGCTATGTGTTGGCGTAAGCTGAAAATAATATAACAAACAATCTTTTACAAAAAAATATATATATATAACAAACAAAACTAACTCAAGATCATAAATTTACTTTGATTGGATTAACATTTTGAGCTCGATGAACTTATATATATATATATATATATATATATGTAAAATCCTATGAAGATGTTATTCCTGTTGGATATAATCCACTTCTAAAGGCTAACATCAATATATACATAAACAAAACTAATTATGTCAGTATAATTCGTTATACGGTATAAGAAAATTATAGTGGTTCTGACATAAAATTTAAATATGATTTTGCATCAAACAGTATGATTTATGTCTCATGAGTCATGAATCATGAAATTTGTTATAATATATTAATCAGTGAATAGTTATAAACTCAAAATAACATGTGCCCAACCTAATTCCCTGCCTTTACTGTATCCACCATGACAAAGATTACGTACGCCACATGAGCTATACATATAAGTAACACTAACTCTTTTTTTTTTTTGAAACATAGGCTAAGTAACACTAGCTTAATATTAAACTTTTAATGAAAGCGTCCACACGATATAAACCGAGTGTCACGTGTGTCGATCACGTGAAATAGGAGGTCGAATGCTAGAATCTTCGTCCTGTGGACCTGTGGTGGTGGAGTGGATCCCATTTTTTTGTTCTATGGGTAATAGGAAAAATGCATCACGATTCACGAATCACTAAACATTTCAATAAATAAATTACTAGTTTCAAGACATATATTATAAAATCTCCAAATGTATATAAAAAGAAATAAATCAATAGCGGAAGAGACGTAGAATACGAAAATAATAGATTTGATACGTTAACGTTACCATCATGATTTTCTGGATATCACTACTTGTTTTAGTTTATATCATCATAATGTTAATGCACTCGGCGTAAAATTCAAAATAGTCGAATATAATTGTTGAGGTTAGACGGATTTGCTGGTAAATGGATATATAGGCAAATACTAAACGTTATAGTTCTTTTATTCTTTAAATATTTCTGAATGTCATAGTTATAATTTTTTTATTTATTAATAATTGCACTGTAGATTTTAATTTAGGTTGATACTCAATAAGCAGTATTTACCCAAACACTTGATTTTCTCGTTTTGTTTTTTAAAATTGTTTAATTATGGAGTTATTATTTTTTTAAAAAAAATTCTATTTTTAGATTTATATGTTTAAAAATATTTTTATTTAAAATAAAGAAAGAATATTTTATTTCATAATATTATATATAATTTAAAATTTATAGATTTGAATTTCATCTATTTTATGAAATAAGTTGATACATTTTATGTATGTTGAATACATATGGATATAGAAATATAAAAATGAGTTTTTATATGTAACTCGATAAAATAATATCAAAATATTGAAATGAAAAATAAAAGCTAGAGATACAATTCATTTTGAAAATTTAAAAACAACAAAAAAATTTTTATGTATATAAAATATATATATATATATATATATATATATATTGTAATTATTAATTTATAGTGTTTACTAAGTTGTTATGGAATATTAATTCATAGAGTTTCTTCACTGTCCTCTAATTAACAAGCGCTGAATCACTAACCATTATTTCATCCGCTGAATCAACACTCTCTAACTAACCACTCATTGTTTGACCATTTTAATTCTCTTCATATCAGATCAATCTCGAGAGAAGAATATCACTAACCTTAATACTCTAGCTTTTCATCATCTTCTTCCTTCTCCTTGTCACTTCCAGCCTCAGATTCTCCTTCTTCGTCTTCTACATCTGTCATTTCACTTATTGCATCCGTGATAACACCCATCACCTCTTTTTTTTCTATGCCAGAGATCAACAACAAAATGGTCGCCTGATGATTATTACAAACAACAAATGTTACCAAAAAGCTACTCAACATTTTGAAAGGATCATTATACATAGATTGCAAAATCAAAGAACTTACTTAGCTTCTGCAGAATATCTGATAATGTCGCCTGTTATTAAGAAAAAAAACAATTGAGTTTCTACAAAAAATACTACTGCATGGTTTTACTTATCATTTTGGGCGATTTAGTGCCTATCGCCTTTGTTGACACTGATTTGTTCAAGATTAGTGTACATAATAAACTTTATGGTAAGCAAAACAAATAATGTTTTGTCCATTACAAAGATCCACACGATTCCTTCACTACATGTGACCTTCTCCACAAGATTCCACTGACAATTGCCACGTCATGACTTAACATGGGGCCCAAACCGACGTCCAAGTTGGACTGTGGGCCCCACCAGCCGCCTCCTCCCCACCATTGAAACCATCCTCATATATAATAACGACGATAGCATTGAGAGCCAGTGGTCTGGTTCCGTTCTGTGGCTGTCTTCTTTGTTTTTATTGTTTTCTTCGCTTTGTTAAAACTCTTCCCAAAGCGGCAGCCATGGCGGTTCCTCATTCTTGTTCTTCTTCCTCCTCCTCTAGATCTTATCATTTCCTCTCTAATGCCTACCACACTAGCTTCCATCACCATCATCATCACCCTTCGCTTGTGATCTTCTGGTGCCTCGTGATTTCTCTGTTATCTCCTCTCGCTGTCTCCTCGTCATCATCCTCGTCTTCTTCCTCGGCTTCGTCCTCGTCGTCGTCTTCTTCCCAAATCTCTCTCGGTATATCTCTATCTCTTTTGTCGGCCTTTTCGTTCGTGATGCTGCTCTGTTCATCCCTGTGTTCTGTTTTCTGATTTTATTTGATATACTTGTCTGAAAAGGAATCGGTGAAACGGAAGGGACGAATCAAGATCTGCACCAGGCGATCCTTAGGGACGAATCTGTGGCAAGGTTACACGAGCTTGGACAGGTAAAAAAAAAAAAAAAATCTGTTGCTTTGCTTTCACTTATTATATGTTTTCATGATTGTTACCGTTCAATCTGTATTCTAATGTAACGTTTATGACATATGTCTTCGAATGTTTGTCTTCTCGTTTGACCAGCAAGAATGATAAACTAGATTGAGTGTGTCTTTGTCTCTCAGGGTTGCTCTTATTTTAATCAAATGTTATTTTTAAAAGTCTTTATCTGGCTAATGGAACATTTCTTATACGGAGGGATCCAGCTAGTGTTATCTTAAAAGTGAATGCTTCTCTGTTTAACATCGTTTTGGCGTCAACATTTCTAAGAAGATTGCTTAAAACTCAGGAGATCATACTGTTACATATATTAGTACTCTCTTGATATAATTTCTTAATGTGTAGGTGAGTGATGCAGCTGCTCATTTAGAGAGGACTTTCATGAGTCCAGCATCCATAAGGATATAGAAATATAAAAATGAGTTTTTATATGTAACTCGATAAAATAATATCAAAATATTGAAATGAAAAATAAAAGCTAGAGATACAATTCATTTTGAAAATTTAAAACAACAAAAAATTTTTATGTATATAAAATATATATATATAACAAACAAAACTAACTCAAGATCATAAATTTACTTTGGTTGGACTAACATTTTGAGCTCGATGAACTTATATATATATATATATGTAAAATCCTATGAAGATGTTATTCCTGTTGGATATAATCCACTTCTAAAGGCTAACATCAATATATACATAAACAAAACTAATTATGTCAGTATAATTCGTTATACGGTATAAGAAAATTATAGTGGTTCTGACATAAAATTTAAATATGATGTTACAACGAACAGTATGATTTATGTCTCATGAGTCATGAATCATGAAATTTGTTATAATATATTAATCAGTGAATAGTTATAAACCCAAAGCAATATGTGCCCAACCTAATTTCCTGCCTGAACTTTATCCACCATGACAAAGATTACGTACGCCACATGAGCTATTTATATGAGTAAGAGTGTAACACCAACTTAATATTAAACTTTTAATGAAAGCGTCCACGATATAAACCGAGTGTCACGTGTGTCGATCACGTGAAATAGGAGGTCGAATGCTAGAATCTTCGTCCTGTGGACCTGTGGTGGTGGAGTGGATCCCATTTTTTGTTCTATGGGTAATAGGAAAAATGCATCACGATTCACGAATCACTAAACATTTCAATAAATAAATTACTAGTTTCAAGACATATATTATAAAATCTCCAAATGTATATAAAAAGAAATAAATCAATAGCGGAAGAGACGTAGAATACGAAAATAATAGATTTGATACGTTAACGTTACCATCATGATTTTCTGGATATCACTACTTGTTTTAGTTTATATCATCATAATGTTAATGCACTCGGCGTAAAATTCAAAATAGTCGAATATAATTGTTGAGGTTAGACGGATTTGCTGGTAAATGGATATATAGGCAAATACTAAACGTTATAGTTCTTTTATTCTTTAAATATTTCTGAATGTCATAGTTATAATTTTTTATTTATTAATAATTGCACTGTAGATTTTAATTTAGGTTGATACTCAATAAGCAGTATTTACCCAAACACTTGATTTTCTCGTTTTGTTTTTAAAATTGTTTAATTATGGAGTTATTATTTTTTAAAAAATTCTATTTTAGATTTATATGTTTAAAAATATTTTTATTTAAAATAAAGAAAGAATATTTTATTTCATAATATTATATATAATTTAAAATTTATAGATTTGAATTTCATCTATTTTATGAAATAAGTTGATACATTTTATGTATGTTGAATACATATGGATATAGAAATATAAAAATGAGTTTTTATATGTAACTCGATAAAATAATATCAAAATATTGAAATGAAAAATAAAAGCTAGAGATACAATTCATTTTGAAAATTTAAAACAACAAAAAATTTTTATGTATATAAAATATATATATATAACAAACAATCTTTTACAAAAAATATATATATATAATATAATAAAATGCAAATATTTTGTTAATGTTTAGACTTTAAATCATGTACCTAAACATCTGTCTTTTATAAGTGATTTATTATTGGTAAGCGATTTCTTTAACATTAGGAAGTATAATATACACTCAAAACATTTACTAGTGGACAACTGGATACAACAACAAATACATGTTGGCTGAGTGACTGCCTTCACATAAGTTTTATTAACTGATAAGTCAGAATTGTTCCCAAAAAACACTGAAGTCAGAATAATTAGCTTTCAGAGTAAATTGAAAAATTACATTAGGGATAGAGAGTAACAAAAATACAATTTTCTCATGTTTTATAAGCATCTTAAGACTCAGAGCGGCTCTAGTTGAACGTGGTCACATTTATTTTTCTACAATTCCATGGCTTCCACATTGTAAAGTTAGCAATACTAGTCGCGATCAAATCCTACACGTTTCAATGAGTGATGACTAGTGAGTAAGCTAACACTCAACCTAGGTTCCGTTAAATGATACATATTTTCAAAATAGTTTTATATAATAAATTAATTAAACTTGCATTTGTTGTAAGCAAAATTCCAGTATCCTGAAATGGATTTGTCGTATCAACAACAAACATTGGACAATTATATGTCCTTTTAGTTTATTACTTTAACGAATGTTAATGTGCATGACTAGATATGCAATAATTGAAATTGGACAATTTACAAACACATCGGCTCAGATTATTCAAATTAACAAAATGGGCTATGTGTTGGCGTAAGCTGAAAATAATATAACAAACAAAACTAACTCAAGATCATAAATTTACTTTGATTGGATTAACATTTTGAGCTCGATGAACTTATATATATATATGTAAAATCCTATGAAGATGTTATTCCTGTTGGATATAATCCACTTCTAAAGGCTAACATCAATATATACATAAACAAAACTAATTATGTCAGTATAATTCGTTATACGGTATAAGAAAATTATAGTGGTTCTGACATAAAATTTAAATATGATTTTGCATCAAACAGTATGATTTATGTCTCATGAGTCATGAATCATGAAATTTGTTATAATATATTAATCAGTGAATAGTTATAAACTCAAAATAACATGTGCCCAACCTAATTCCCTGCCTTTACTGTATCCACCATGACAAAGATTACGTACGCCACATGAGCTATACATATAAGTAACACTAACTCTTTTTTTTTTGAAACATAGGCTAAGTAACACTAGCTTAATATTAAACTTTTAATGAAAGCGTCCACGATATAAACCGAGTGTCACGTGTGTCGATCACGTGAAATAGGAGGTCGAATGCTAGAATCTTCGTCCTGTGGACCTGTGGTGGTGGAGTGGATCCCATTTTTTTGTTCTATGGGTAATAGGAAAAATGCATCACGATTCACGAATCACTAAACATTTCAATAAATAAATTACTAGTTTCAAGACATATATTATAAAATCTCCAAATGTATATAAAAAGAAATAAATCAATAGCGGAAGAGACGTAGAATACGAAAATAATAGATTTGATACGTTAACGTTACCATCATGATTTTCTGGATATCACTACTTGTTTTAGTTTATATCATCATAATGTTAATGCACTCGGCGTAAAATTCAAAATAGTCGAATATAATTGTTGAGGTTAGACGGATTTGCTGGTAAATGGATATATAGGCAAATACTAAACGTTATAGTTCTTTTATTCTTTAAATATTTCTGAATGTCATAGTTATAATTTTTTTATTTATTAATAATTGCACTGTAGATTTTAATTTAGGTTGATACTCAATAAGCAGTATTTACCCAAACACTTGATTTTCTCGTTTTGTTTTTTAAAATTGTTTAATTATGGAGTTATTATTTTTTAAAAAATTCTATTTTAGATTTATATGTTTAAAAATATTTTTATTTAAAATAAAGAAAGAATATTTTATTTCATAATATTATATATAATTTAAAATTTATAGATTTGAATTTCATCTATTTTATGAAATAAGTTGATACATTTTATGTATGTTGAATACATATGGATATAGAAATATAAAAATGAGTTTTTATATGTAACTCGATAAAATAATATCAAAATATTGAAATGAAAAATATTATGTAGATCATTTATAAAACAAAGTAACTTAGTTGTATTATATTGCCACCAATTTATATATAATCGGCCAGAGATCCTTCTTCTTCAACTTTGTTTTATTGTTTTCTTCGCTTTGTTAAAACTCTTCCCAAAGCGGCAGCCATGGCGGTTCCTCATTCTTGTTCTTCTTCCTCCTCCTCTAGATCTTATCATTTCCTCTCTAATGCCTACCACACTAGCTTCCATCACCATCATCATCATAACCATCACCATCATCATCATAACCATCACCATCATCATCATAACCATCACCATCATCATCATAACCATCACCATCATCATCATAACCATCACCATCATCATCATAACCATCACCATCATCATCATAACCATCACCATCATCATCATAACCATCACCATCATCATCATAACCATCACCATCATCATCATAACCATCACCATCATCATCATAACCATCACCATCATCATCATAACCATCACCATCATCATCATAACCATCACCATCATCATCATAACCATCACCATCATCATCATAACCATCACCATCATCATCATAACCATCACCATCACCATCATCATCATAACCATCACCATCATCATCATAACCATCACCATCATCATCATAACCATCACCATCATCATCATAACCATCACCATCATCATCATAACCATCACCATCACCATCATCATCATAACCATCACCATCACCATCATCATCATAACCATCACCATCACCATCACCATCATCATCACCCTTCGCTTGTGATCTTCTGGTGCCTCGTGATTTCTCTGTTATCTCCTCTCGCTGTCTCCTCGTCATCATCCTCGTCTTCTTCCTCGGCTTCGTCCTCGTCGTCGTCTTCTTCCCAAATCTCTCTCGGTATATCTCTATCTCTTTTGTCGGCCTTTTCGTTCGTGATGCTGCTCTGTTCATCCCTGTGTTCTGTTTTCTGATTTTATTTGATATACTTGTCTGAAAAGGAATCGGTGAAACGGAAGGGACGAATCAAGATCTGCACCAGGCGATCCTTAGGGACGAATCTGTGGCAAGGTTACACGAGCTTGGACAGGTAAAAAAAAATCTGTTGCTTTGCTTTCACTTATTATATGTTTTCATGATTGTTACCGTTCAATCTGTATTCTAATGTAACGTTTATGACATATGTCTTCGAATGTTTGTCTTCTCGTTTGACCAGCAAGAATGATAAACTAGATTGAGTGTGTCTTTGTCTCTCAGGTTGCTCTTATTTTAATCAAATGTTATTTTTTAAAAAATTCTATTTTAGATTTATATGTTTAAAAATATTTTTATTTAAAATAAAGAAAGAATATTTTATTTCATAATATTATATATAATTTAAAATTTATAGATTTGAATTTCATCTATTTTATGAAATAAGTTGATACATTTTATGTATGTTGAATACATATGGATATAGAAATATAAAAATGAGTTTTTATATGTAACTCGATAAAATAATATCAAAATATTGAAATGAAAAATAAAAGCTAGAGATACAATTCATTTTGAAAATTTAAAAACAACAAAAAAATTTTTATGTATATAAAATATATATATATATATTGTAATTATTAATTTATAGTGTTTACTAAGTTGTTATGGAATATTAATTCATAGAGTTTCTTCACTGTCCTCTAATTAACAAGCGCTGAATCACTAACCATTATTTCATCCGCTGAATCAACACTCTCTAACTAACCACTCATTGTTTGACCATTTTTAATTCTCTTCATATCAGATCAATCTCGAGAGAAGAATATCACTAACCTTAATACTCTAGCTTTTCATCATCTTCTTCCTTCTCCTTGTCACTTCCAGCCTCAGATTCTCCTTCTTCGTCTTCTACATCTGTCATTTCACTTATTGCATCCGTGATAACACCCATCACCTCTTTTTTTTTTCTATGCCAGAGATCAACAACAAAATGGTCGCCTGATGATTATTACAAACAACAAATGTTACCAAAAAAGCTACTCAACATTTTGAAAGGATCATTATACATAGATTGCAAAATCAAAGAACTTACTTAGCTTCTGCAGAATATCTGATAATGTCGCCTGTTATTAAGAAAAAAAAAACAATTGAGTTTCTACAAAAAAATACTACTGCATGGTTTAAACTTTAAATTTTGGGCCTTTTAATGCTTATAGCCTTTTTTGACACATATTTCTCTGAACGTTACAGTTATATATTTTAAAAAAATTGTTAACAGTTTCACTCTAGATTTTAATCTAGTTTGATTTATTTACGCTACCACTTGATTTGTCTCATTTTTTAAGAAACAAATTGTTTAATACTGCATGGTTTTTACTTATCATTTTGGGCGATTTAGTGCCTATCGCCTTTGTTGACACTGATTTGTTCAAGATTAGTGTACATAATAAACTTTATGGTAAGCAAAAACAAATAATGTTTTGTCCATTACAAAGATCCACACGATTCCTTCACTACATGTGACCTTCTCCACAAGATTCCACTGACAATTGCCACGTCATGACTTAACATGGGGCCCAAACCGACGTCCAAGTTGGACTGTGGGCCCCACCAGCCGCCTCCTCCCCACCATTGAAACCATCCTCATATATAATAACGACGATAGCATTGAGAGCCAGTGGTCTGGTTCCGTTCTGTGGCTGTCTTCTTTGTTTTTATTGTTTTCTTCGCTTTGTTAAAACTCTTCCCAAAGCGGCAGCCATGGCGGTTCCTCATTCTTGTTCTTCTTCCTCCTCCTCTAGATCTTATCATTTCCTCTCTAATGCCTACCACACTAGCTTCCATCACCATCATCATCATAACCATCACCATCACCATCACCATCATCATCACCCTTCGCTTGTGATCTTCTGGTGCCTCGTGATTTCTCTGTTATCTCCTCTCGCTGTCTCCTCGTCATCATCCTCGTCTTCTTCCTCGGCTTCGTCCTCGTCGTCGTCTTCTTCCCAAATCTCTCTCGGTATATCTCTATCTCTTTTGTCGGCCTTTTCGTTCGTGATGCTGCTCTGTTCATCCCTGTGTTCTGTTTTCTGATTTTATTTGATATACTTGTCTGAAAAGGAATCGGTGAAACGGAAGGGACGAATCAAGATCTGCACCAGGCGATCCTTAGGGACGAATCTGTGGCAAGGTTACACGAGCTTGGACAGGTAAAAAAAAATCTGTTGCTTTGCTTTCACTTATTATATGTTTTCATGATTGTTACCGTTCAATCTGTATTCTAATGTAACGTTTATGACATATGTCTTCGAATGTTTGTCTTCTCGTTTGACCAGCAAGAATGATAAACTAGATTGAGTGTGTCTTTGTCTCTCAGGGTTGCTCTTATTTTAATCAAATGTTATTTTTTAAAAAGTCTTTATCTGGCTAATGGAACATTTCTTATACGGAGGGATCCAGCTAGTGTTATCTTAAAAGTGAATGCTTCTCTGTTTAACATCGTTTTGGCGTCAACATTTCTAAGAAGATTGCTTAAAACTCAGGAGATCATACTGTTACATATATTAGTACTCTCTTGATATAATTTCTTAATGTGTAGGTGAGTGATGCAGCTGCTCATTTAGAGAGGACTTTCATGAGTCCAGCATCCATAAGGGCAATAAAAATTCTCCGTGGATGGATGGAAGATGCCGGTTTATCAACGTTAGCTTTAAATCTACTCTCTTCCTTATCGACAAAACTTTGCTTTGGTAAATTAATAAAAAAAAAGAAATGGATTTGTGCAGATGGGTTGATAACATGGGCAATGTACATGGTCGAGTGGATCCAAAGAATGGAAGCACGCCGGCTCTTCTTATTGGTTCCCATATGGTAAATTCACAATCTTCATTTCCCTTTTTCCTGTTTTGTGATCTTGAGTAAGATGATAGTGCTAACAATTTGATCCTGCTTGTTCAAACAGGACACTGTTATTGATGCTGGTAAATATGATGGCTCATTAGGCATAATCTCTGCTATCTCTGCACTGAAAGTTCTCAAAGTAAATGGGAAGCTGGGAGAACTAAAGCGGTCTATTGAGGTTAGTCCAGTTATATTCATTGTGGCTAATGGAGAGAATAAACAAGAAACTTACACATTCACTTAATGAACGTCTCAGGTGATTGCGTTTAGTGATGAGGAAGGTGTGAGATTTCAATGTACTTTCCTAGGCAGTGCTGCTCTTGCGGGTATCATGCCAGTTTCTCGCTTGGAGGTTACTGATAAAAGGTTTTACTCGATTACCTTACCTTCTTCTCTCTCTGTAGACTTGAGTATACAATACTCACTTTTTCCCATATCCATTTGCTCAGTGGTATAACTGTGCAAGATGCTTTAAAAGAGAACTCCATAGACATAAAAGAGGAAAATCTTATGCAGCTCAAGTATGATCCTGCATCTGTTTGGGGCTATGTAGAGGTATTGCAAGTTAAATAGAGCCTTAACATACAGACTAGTATGTTGATTATTGATTGGTTTATTCTCCTGCAGGTTCACATTGAGCAAGGGCCTGTGCTTGAATATGTTGGTTATCCTCTAGGAGTAGTAAAAGGAATTGCAGGACAGACAAGACTCAAGGTAACTTATTCATAACTAAACTTCATGTTTTAAAATATTTGGGAAGGCTAACCAAGATGGACAGAACTCTACAGGTTACTGTAAAAGGCTCTCAAGGACATGCTGGAACAGTTCCAATGTCACTGCGTCAAGACCCTATGACTGGTGCTGCTGAACTCATTGTACTAATGGAGAGTGTTTGCAAAAACCCGAAAGAGTACTTAACTTGTGAAGGCCAATGCAACGAGGAGACGATAGAATCTCTTGCTAATTCACTTGTTTGTACTGTTGGAGAAATCTCGACCTGGCCAAGTGCTAGCAATGTCATCCCAGGACAGGCAAGAGAAAGAAACTGATCTCATTCTTTCGCCTTTTTTTCCTCTTGTGAATGAATTCTAAATGGTTTCATGGAAATGAATCCAGGTAACTTTCACTGTGGATTTACGTACGATAGATGATGTAGGACGCAATGCTATTCTCCATGACTTATCAACTAGGATGTACCAAATATGTGACAAAAGATCGCTTTTGTGCTCCATTGAACGGAAGGTAAATGAGTGTTGTATTCAAATTTGTTATACACTCTGATGTCTTCTTCTTATCAACTGATTTGTTACCGGGTTTATCATCATTGCAGCACGATGCAGATGCAGTAATATCAGACCCTCATTTGAGTTTACAGCTGAAATCAGCAGCTCAGAGTGCCCTTAAGAAGATTACAGGAGAGATACAAGACGAGGTCCCTGTGATAATGAGTGGAGCAGGACATGATGCTATGGCTATGTCTTACTTAACTAAGGTAACTGAGTTGAAACTCAGAAAACATCTCAGTATAGAGTTCAACATTTGCAGTAGAGTTCAAGATTCTCGAGATCATTTCAATCATAGGTTTCAAAAGAGATCCACGATGTTATAGGATTTATCAATTGTTTTTAAGGGATATGTTTTTTTCCCGACAGGTTGGGATGTTATTCGTCCGGTGTCGTGGAGGAATAAGTCATTCTCCGGCAGAACATGTCCTGGATGATGATGTTGGTGCAGCCGGTTTGGCCATCTTGGAGTTCTTAGAGTCTCAAATGTAACCTTTTTTCATAAGAATGAACAAATGAGACAAAGTGGAGTCTTGTGTAGACTCTTGAATGTACAGTGTCATTTGTTGTGTGATTTATCTTTGTTTGGGACTATGCATTTGTATAGAATTATATCCGATTTACTTTAAATGTATGAACATTGTTAGCTATGGAAGAACATAACAAATATCTTGAATCAAGTTAGCATACTGTAAATAGGTGATTCAATAGCAGACTTGTGTTTATTTTCATATAAAATGAGCTAATGTGTAACTATTTATTAACAACAACAAAATTCTGATTTTTCATGCAAAAGTATTTCGGGAATATTTCTCACTACAATTAAAAAAAGTTAATTATAGAAGAATATAGGTAATCTCATTTGCAGGTGCAACAATTAGAGGTAAATGAAATCATATACCATGGTCAAGCAATGAAAAAACCTGGAAAAAAACAACAAACAAAATAGAGATATCATTAACAAAACATCTATTAACAAATCAAAAACACACGAAAACATAAATTGAATACTCAACTTAACAACATGGAAATATCACAATAATTTAATTAAAGAATTAGTATATCTGGAAAGGCTTAGAAGTGTTGTAAAAAACACCACATTTGGATGTTATTGACACTGAAAAGTTGAACTTTTATTTTCTTATCAACTTTCTAGCTTAATCAATAAGAAGAAAAAATGTACAATTGTTGCATCATCATCACTACTAAAATAGTTGATAATAGTGTGAATTATATAGCATGAGAAATATATACATTATGTAACTGATATCAAATGTATTTGAATGTGTTTCAGTCTTGGTTGATTTTGTAATTATATTGTTAATTTATCATGCAACTATTTCCATTATATGATGAAGATATTCTAGATTTTACCATTTTGACACAAAATTTAAGTGATTAGAGACATGTGCTTTTTTTTTTGAGACATGTGCTTTACACAAAACAAACTCAAAAATCAAATCTAGAAGACCTAAAACTCTAGATTATAATCAAGTACATATGCATGATCAAATGAGTTTCCTATCATTTAACATTTGCAAATGTATAATAATTAGGATTTCTAATGTATCTGAATAGTAAAAAGTATTAGAACATACAAATTTCACTTCAAACAAAGAACTTACATGTATATGCACACATTCTAAATTTTCTAAAATTTTTAGTTTTTTATATTCAAAAATATAAGATAAAAGTGCCACTTAATCTATTTTACATTCATTTAATTTGATATGATATTGATTGAGTGTGTGTCTTTGTTTGACTGGTTTGAAAACCTAGAATCATTTTTTAACAAATTCTTCAAAATAATTTTCAAGAATGGTGAACACAACTGCAAACACTATGTTGTCAAAAAAACATAGACAATCGTATCAAAGCATATTGTTTCGTCATTCACTTCTCGCCTTTATCTCAAACATTTTCTTATTTTCGTAAGAGAATGTCATGAACATTCTGGTCTGCATTGTTTTAAAGTTTAAATTAGTTTAGGGGAAGATATTATCAACCAACAACATAGTTTGATATAAGAAAAATGTGATTAAAGTGATGGAAATAAGAAAGAAGAATAAATGTGAAAATAATATTTTTAAGTTAAATTTTTAAATGCTTTCATATTAAATTTTTTTTTAGGATTTTTCAAAAATTAGAAGATGCAAGAATTTTTTTTAAAAAATACAATATAAAAGAGAAGCCCACAAAAAAACAAACTGGAAATAATGTTTACATTTACAAAATACCATAAAATCTCTGAATGCAATTGAAGGCACTGAAATTCAAGATCCAACTTCTCAGTTGAAGCGTTGTGTACCACTGGTGTCAGACATTGTAATGTTCATTTCGTTTTCATTTTTTGATATTTAGTTTTGTTTTGGCTAGCATTGATCCTAGATTATATCATTGATATAAAAAAAAAAAAAACTGATTTGATTTTAATTTCTATACTTCAGATGCCTATCAACATGCATGCTTTGATCTTTCTTTTCGGGTCTCTTCACGTTTTTTTTTTTTGGTAAAAATCTCTTTTCGGGTCTCTTCACGTTTTCTTATGAATAAAGCAAAAAATACCTACTAAAATGATTATGTTAAAGAATTGTTAAAATCATTAATTAAAATCATTATGGTAAACGTTTCACAATGATTATACTAGATTGAGTTAGGAATGCAATGGTGTTTCAAAAAAAATGAAGATCGAGTTAGGACTTGACACCATAATTCCACAGTAATATAAATATTATAACAAAAAGAACCATGCTTGCCTTTGTAGATTTCAGGAACATATTCATAGTTCCTTGCACAAAGAAATGTTTGTGATCATTTAATGTATATATGTGGTTTGGAAAAAAGTAGTAGGATTGCTTTCATTGAGAGTTGAACTCAAGACCTCCCGCTTACTAAACGGGTGCTCTAACCAACTGAGCTATGAAAGCTTGTTTGCTCAAATCTGTTGCACAATTTAAAGTCTAATAATCAAAACTTGAAACAAAGGATAACGGCGTTGTCTCCCAGACCGGGACCCGTTACCTTTCTGGCGCTATATCAGTTGAGGAATAATCAGCTTGTTTCGCCTGCACATTTGCATATATCTAACAGCTGCTAGCAAGTATATTGCTTTCCTATGCAACTTTAGCCAAGTTATAGCCGAGCTTTTTTTTTTGAATTTTACAGTCGGGCAAGAGAAGATGAAGTCTTGAACAGTATAAGCATTGAAAAGTTTCTCACTGGGAATTATTAGCCAGGTACAAACAGATTCAGTTTGTGAGTACCAAAAACACTGAATGGAAAGTGCTCCAGTGTAAAATAAAGTGAAGAAAAGCTTTTACAGGAACGATCAAAGAAAACAAGCACTTGAGATGATGACTTCAGAGGAAGATATTTCTTTTCTGAAAAGACTTCAGAAAGATCACTCAACAACTAATCACGATCTTCATCTGCATTACAACCAAAAAACGAGTAAAACACATGTAAGTATATTATTCAATCCAACACTGACTCCCTTCAAATAAGAATCTAGTTTCTCCGTGTCCGATAATGCAATAGTTACAACTATCTTACTCTAGAACCAAATAAATAATCGTTTCTTATTGAGAGACTCTTAACAAAAACATAACGTTGCCCAAATTATATAACTTTCAACAGTGCATGCCTAAACTAACTAACCTTCCAAACGATCAACTTTGGGCTAAACAAAGAACAATCAAACCATAAAAACAAAGACTCAAGTGTGTCGCTTAACAATACTGTGATTATATACCAAACGAATCCATTGACAAACACAAATCAACACATAGAAAACAAACAAGCAAATCCGCAAAGACAAAAGACTTAAATTCGAAACATACCAAAGTAACGGCGCTCGTTGGCAGCTCTAGCCTTATCCAGCATCACTTCGAGATCTTCCTTGAGCTTCACATCCCATTTCACGAGCTGGTTCGCGAACACAGCACCGAGTCCCATTCCCACCACATGCTCCCACGGATCTTAACCATATTTAATTCCACAAGAATCAGAACCGGAAAATCAAACCGGAAATCGCATTTGATCAATTAGGGTTGTTTGGTGGACTTACGGCGCATGTAAGGGAGCTTGCGGAGAGCGTTGGAGTACATCTGGGTGCCGAGTCCCAGCAGAGCTCCCACCATCGTCGCACTCAGAGGCATCCTTTCGATCTTCTTCTTCTTCTTCTTCTTCTTTCGATCTTCTGAAACTCTTGTTGTTTGGTCGATTACTCGGACGGGCTTAGCTGCACCAAGTTGGGCCCACATTCATTTTGGTATGACGTGTAAGTATTGGTTCTATTTCTTATTTATTTACTACTCAAGTGGGCTTCATCTGAATGTTTGTTCAGATTGGGGCCCAAAGGCTAAATGTGTAGAAACTAATTTAGTTTTTTTTTAAAAAAAAGTTTTTGTATGCTCAAAATCTTTTTTTTTTTGTAAACTAAAAAATATTTTTCATTAGTTCAAATCATTCACTACATGGTTTATCAAATCTTTATCGAAGAGTGCTACTGAACTTTGGCACTATCGAATACAACTTTTAGGCATGATTCAAGAAATAAAATATCTCGTTTCTTATCGGATTAGCCATTCCATTTTTTTTTCTTTTTGGGTTGAAACACGATCTTGAAAATATCTAATCTACTATATAATTAGCCAAGTGTTGTTTTTTTTTTGGCTAAATATTAGCCAAGTGTTGTTGACTTCATCTTCTATAAAATGGAAAATTACACTGACTACAAACATGAGACCATGACCAAGATCACGACAAGCTCAAAAAGATAGATCTGCATGCATGAACTACCTACCTAAAAAAAAAAACTACCTACCTAGTTATGATATTATCAAAGTATTTGGAGGGTGGTTTAATTACTTGCATCAGTGAAGACTATAAGCCATCTAGATAAGCTCAGCTTTAGCTTCTGTAAAAACTGAATATCTGTAAACATCAAGTGATGGGTCATTAGAGTGTGAACTAAAGGATTTATAAAGATCTAGAGAATTTTATTGGAGGAAGGGAATAGTAAAATAAGATTAACAGAATTATACAACGTGGATAGATCAAGACTCAAGAAACGAGTCTAGAGAAACACTCAATGGATATTAACTCCAAACTGGTTTCTTGAGAATTCTCCAGACTCAAGAGTCAAGATCATAAGATATTAGGTCATTGAGTGTTTTTCAAGAGAGAATCCATAAGGTCCCAAACTACAACAACTCAACAAAAACACTTCATTAGTTAAGTAATACATCTTTGAGCTGCTTTGTTATACCTCTCAATATTTATGGAATTTTGCTCTGTTTTGCCAAGTTCCGTCGAGATTTTCGATCACTCACCAAGAAGATGCAGCTGTCGGTAAGTTTCGATGAGATTTCTGAGAAGATACCAACTAAATATGTTTTATCGAAATTTTTCTTTTACCGAAAAACTTCCGATCAAACTTACATAGTGAGGAAATAGTTTGGTCCAAAATTTCCGAAAAGATGCCATATCGCTACATTGTCGTTATAGACGACTTATTTGTGGTCTATAACGTGATGTTCTCTTGTAGTATATAATTTGTCAGGCAAAACTCTACAAATATCTCTTAAAAACTGTTCAAAAGATATGCTGATAAAGTTCAATTGTACTCTTAAAAAAATAAATTGCTAATACACTATTAATGTTTATATAAAAAACTAATGAAGCTCTATGTTTAAGATTTCAGTGTAACATCATTCGTCCGTCAAAGATTACGAAGTTGCAATGCAAATTTTTTTTTTTGTACAATGTAAACTGTTTTTTTTTTTTGCTAAAACAATGTAAAATGTTATATTGTTTTTACAGATAACAGGGATACAATCATACAACATAGATAACAAAAGAAAACAGAATAATGCAAAGACATTTTTATGATAGAGCCAAGAGACGGGTGACAAAAACGACAGAAATTGCAGAAAAAGTTTAAATAGGAAACACAACAGAAGATGGAAAGACAATAAGAGGGAATTTGCGACAAGCCTCTATACCAGCTGCCTCTGCTAGATCAGGCTTATCAATTCCATGTGGTCCAACCGGAACTCTCCAGTCAAACCGTTTCACAATATTTGCCAGTGTCACTTCAACCAATACCAATGCCAATCTGATTCCAGGACATAGTCTTCTCCCTGATCCAAAAGGAAGGAATTTAAAATCTTGTCCCTGAAAATCCCAAGATGAATTTAAATGTCTCTCTGGCTTAAATTCTTCTGCATCTGGTCCCCATGTCGCATTATCTCGTTGGATTGCCCACGCATTAATTATCACCTGCATTGGAATCAAAAATATAATTGTTTTAACATTAATTTTTAAAACATTTAAGCAGGGTTATATAAGTAAAAAGTTAATATTTGATAAAACAATTTATATGTTTTTTTTAAATCGAAAGTAAACATACCAAACATTGGGGACCAGATTTTTCAAAGAACCAAACACGTAACATATAAAGATGTTACTTAATGTTCTCCCAAAAAAGATGTTACATACTTACATTGAGGAGAAAAAAAAAAGATGTTACCTGTGTGCCTGCAGAAATGTCATATCCTTTTAATTTGATATCTTCGCTTACTTGTCGGGGGATTAGTACTGAAAGTGGAGGATGTAAACGAAGTGTCTCCTTGATTACAGCATTTAAGTAGTTCATCTTCTCTACATCTTCCTCGTTTACATATGAATTATGCGTTGAAACGGAACAAATATCGTCTCGAAGTTTCTTCATACACTCTGGATGTCTCATAAGCTCTGTCATCGTCCATTCTAGCAGTGACGAAGTTGTTGCCGTTCCCCCTATGAACATGTCCTTAAAAAGGAAAAAAAAAGTTTATTTTACACAATAGTTTTAAATGATTCATTCATAATATTTCATGATAAAAGATTTAATGTGTCTTACCAAGATGATGAGCTTTATGTCGCTTTTATCAAAAGCAAATGGTGTCATCTTTTCTCTTTGGATCGATAACAACGTATCAACAAAACCTGATCTTCTTTTTTCTGCATCTACATCATGTTCTTGCACCACCTTTTCCAAAAAATCATCGAACGTTTTACTTACTTCTTCTACTTTACCGTCCAATCTGCGGATCCAATCTATCCATGCCAAACTAGGAATGTAATCCGCTACAGGAAATGTGCCTAAGACCCGTGCGAATGTCCTCACTAATCTCTTGATATCGATTGTGCCTTGGTCACTGCTATATTTTCTTCCCAAGGCAACTTTACTCATTACATCGCTTGTTAGGGTAATAAAAAGTTGGCTAAGGTTTACTGTTGAAGAAGATGAACTCGCTTTTTCAACATATTCCATCATAAGATTAATCTCTTCTTCTCTCCCTTTCTGAAAGGACCGAACCATTTTGTTGGTCAGAAGATGCACTATGCATAAACTCTGCATCCAAATCAGTAAAAGAAAAATTAAGATATATCGTTAATAGGCCATTCTTATGTCTTCTCTATACAACACCATTGAGACGTTTTTTTTTTTTGGGGTAAAATAACACCGTTGAAACGTTAAAGATCATAAAAACCTGAACAGATGCTATACCCTTAAACATGACCATTCGAAAATCCAAAATACTCTAATCAAATCTGAACGGATATTTTAACGCTCAGCCTACTAAATGCATTCAAGGAGTAAGATAATTTGACTTTTTAGTTTCTAGATATTATTTTTGGTTATAAATTTAGTTTCTAGACTTTGACCAACAAAAAAAAAAAATTTAGTTTCTAGACATAATTGGGACATTAATTTTTACGGGTCGCCTGATGCAAATATGAAACTCCACCATCTCAAGTTCAGGCCTTGGAGTTTCTTTTCGGTATTTCCCTTGGTATCCTTCTTCTGAAGGTTCTTGTTTATTTAGAATCTATTGATGTTGGTTTTGGTGCTCCTTTGGTTTGTATTCTGTTGAACCCTGTTTCAAGCCTTGAAGCTTGAACGTTGAAATAAATTCAACCTTGACAAAAAAAAAGAATAAGAAAAGTGAAAACCTTAATATTCCTCCAGTATTCGCCATAGGGGGCAAACACGAGATCTCGCCCACCATTCGTAACTTTATCAACCGCTTTGGTTATTGGGCGGTTGGCGAATAAACGATCGTGTGTTTTCATAATGTCATGAGCTACTTCAGCAGAGGAGACTACAAGGACCGGGACACGGCCAAAATGAAGGAGCATGAGTGGCCCATAACGGAGGCTAAGGGAACGAAAGGAGCGGTGAGGAGAGAGACTGAGCTGGTGGAAGTTTCCTATGATGGGAAGCCGCCACGGAGACGGTGGTGGGTTAATTTTGGTGGTGGTTGTTCGTTTGAAGAGTTGTTTTAGGAAGAGATGGGCTAATAAGGTGGTTAAACATAGATAAACTAAGAACATCTCCATTCTTATTTTAAAAGTTGATTTCAATCAGAAATCGTGTTTTTTTAATGAATTTTATTAGTGATTTGTGTTTCTAATCGTGCTCACTCTCTATTTTATAGGGAGGTCCCCCATACACCTTGCATATGTATAATATTGTTGTGTTAACATAATTTTTGGATACCACTTTTCTTTTTTTGTACCTAAACAGAACAAAGCAGGACATCAATATGTCGTTCGTTTCTATACAAAAACAGAGAATTAGGTTGGTACGTATGACCCAAAATTTATTGCGTGATAGTACGCAAAATAATAAAATCTGATTTAATTATTATATAATATATCAATATATGCTTATATATAAATTCATAATATATTAATTTGTAATTTATTATTTTGTATTTCGTATAATATTTTAAAATTGTAAAGGTGAAAGATAAAACTAGATCATAGACCAAAAAATAAGAACATTAACACAGAATCTTTCACACACACAAAAAAAAGCTAATAGTTGTTGATTTATTCTAATACTCTACTTTCTATTGTTGGGTGAAAAGGCCTCATATTTATTTGATAGGTTCTAGAAAAGCACTCTCGAAAATTTATCTCTTTAGTGTTCTAAAAATTCATATATTAAGTATCTAGATATTAGCATATAAATAATCAACTAAAATCTAGATATCGAAGTTAAAAATTTCAGATATCCTAAAAAGATTTTTAAAGTTGGGGAGGCTATAAAGGTTTTTCCAGCTATGCATTTTAACATTTAGAAAAGTTAAAGGAGTGGAATAAAATCAATTTCATAGAAACTTATAAGTTCTTTAAAAAAACTTAATAAAAGTTTTTTCATATATTTTCTCAGCACTCTTTTCATACCTAGAGAAATGTTTAGCAGTAAGCATTAATGATTTTAGATTTTTTTTTGGACTAAAATAGACGATTCATAATATGCTGATTTTGGTTATCTACTGCAATTTTTCTAATAATAAAATAATTCTTCAGAAAACAATATAAACAAAAATATCATTAAAAGATACAAAAATATTAAATTTATTTTAAAACAAAAAAATGAAAAAATATTATAAAAACTATTCACATTTTAATTTTTTGACATCAAAACAGTTTAAAATATATTTAGTTTTATATTCACAAGAAAATGCCCATAACATTTAAACTTTTAAACAAACTAAATGAAACGTATTTATTCTTAAGATATGGTAATAGCAATAGCTGGACTTTAACTTAAACTTGTTTCCAGTCTACTGGATTTTAAAACATAAATACGTTTATATATTTAATATTGTAATAAAATAACTTCTAAATATTAAAATGCATAAACTTTATGTCATTAATTATATAAAAATATTAATTAAATCATTATATAGTTAACTTACATAACAAAATTTCAAATTATTCTTTTAGATAATATTATCATTTTATTAGTGTTTTATTTGAATAAATGTGACTCTTATATAGTAAATGAATTTTTAAAAATTAATAATGTTTCGCAAAAAAAAAGAAAGAAAAACTAGTTTTTGAAAAAATCAGTAGAACATGGATTTTAGATTTTAGGTATAAAATTGTAGAACTAGGAAAAAACTAGTTTCTCCAAAAAATAGAAAATCTATTTTGACAAAATCATGATTTGATAAAAAGAAATTCTTTTAGAAAATCAAAAATCAGAAACCACTTTAAATGTGTGTTCGATGCTGAATCTCAAATGTTTACAGAGAAATGTATGCCAAAATTTATGAAACCTTTTGCTATCTTTTTCTGATAATCAACGAAAATACTGACTTAAAATTCATACTGATCCTTGAAACATATAGAATGATACTTTTTAATAAACATCACATTATTTTGCAACGAGTGTATGTATCTATACTATTAAAGCTGAAGTACAAATAGATTCAACCTTATTTTCAATAGATTTATTACCACTTTTATTTCCTTATTTTCACTCATCTTAACTACTTTATTAATTATTATTTTCCAAATAATTTGATAGCATTTATTATACAATTACAAACAGAACTTACCTACTTTATTATTTGTTATATCTTTACATTCTTTTTCATATTTTTAACATTAATTTTCTTTACCATAATAATTCGACATGTGTTAACCATAATAATTCCAAATGTTTGAATGAAAAACTTTTTATTTGTTTACATAATCAATTAGATATGGGTATTCAGGAGTGGATCAGTTCTTTCCGATGCTCGAGTTTTTGGGTTTTGAAATTAGGATTCAATAGGATATTATAAATTTTCGGGTTGAATTAGAGTCAGATTTTTAAGCCGAATGGGTTTGGTTCTGATATGTAGGAACCTAAAATAAACAAAAATTATTGGTTTAAAAGTGTTATTAAACAATTTATAAAAAAAAATGAAAAAATATTATAAAAACTATTCACATTTTAATTTTTGACATCAAAACAGTTTAAAATATATTTAGTTTTATATTCACAAGAAAATGCCCATAACATTTAAACTTTTAAACAAACTAAATGAAACGTATTTATTCTTAAGATATGGTAATAGCAATAGCTGGACTTTAACTTAAACTTGTTTCCAGTCTACTGGATTTTAAAACATAAATACGTTTATATATTTAATATTGTAATAAAATAACTTCTAAATATTAAAATGCATAAACTTTATGTCATTAATTATATAAAAATATTAATTAAATCATTATATAGTTAACTTACATAACAAAATTTCAAATTATTCTTTTAGATAATATTATCATTTTATTAGTGTTTTATTTGAATAAATGTGACTCTTATATAGTAAATGAATTTTTAAAAATTAATAATGTTTCGCAAAAAAAAAGAAAGAAAAAAACTAGTTTTTGAAAAAAATCAGTAGAACATGGATTTTAGATTTTAGGTATAAAATTGTAGAACTAGGAAAAAACTAGTTTCTCCAAAAAATAGAAAATCTATTTTGACAAAATCATGATTTGATAAAAAGAAATTCTTTTAGAAAATCAAAATCAGAAACCACTTTAAATGTGTGTTCGATGCTGAATCTCAAATGTTTACAGAGAAATGTATGCCAAAATTTATGAAACCTTTTGCTATCTTTTTCTGATAATCAACGAAAATACTGACTTAAAATTCATACTGATCCTTGAAACATATAGAATGATACTTTTTAATAAACATCACATTATTTTGCAACGAGTGTATGTATCTATACTATTAAAGCTGAAGTACAAATAGATTCAACCTTATTTTCAATAGATTTATTACCACTTTTATTTCCTTATTTTCACTCATCTTAACTACTTTATTAATTATTATTTTCCAAATAATTTGATAGCATTTATTATACAATTACAAACAGAACTTACCTACTTTATTATTTGTTATATCTTTACATTCTTTTTCATATTTTTAACATTAATTTTCTTTACCATAATAATTCGACATGTGTTAACCATAATAATTCCAAATGTTTGAATGAAAAACTTTTTATTTGTTTACATAATCAATTAGATATGGGTATTCAGGAGTGGATCAGTTCTTTCCGATATCGAGTTTTTTGGGTTTTGAAATTAGGATTCAATAGGATATTATAAATTTTCGGGTTGAATTAGAGTCAGATTTTTTTAAGCCCGAATGGGTTTGGTTCTGATATGTAGGAACCTAAAAATAAACAAAAAAATTATTGGTTTAAAAGTGTTATTAAACAATTTATAAAAAATAAAATGAAAACTAAAACCCGCACGAACGTGCGGGTCAAGCTCTAGTGGCATATAATAACATTATCAAAGTGTAATTGGCTTAATTTTTTTTATATAGTATAAAACCTATTGTTGACTTCATCTCCCGTAAAAGGAAAACATGTCAGGTTAAATATCCTAATTGCGTTGTCACTGAATTATATATTACCAATGGAAATAAGATAATATAGAAAAGGATGGGGAATTTGTTGGATAACCAGAAAGGGAAAAGGAATCAAAATAAATAAAAATTGATGATTGCAACAACATAATCAGTTCCCCTAAAATTGCCTTTTAACATTATCAAAATGTAATCTCTTATACAAAAACTATTGTTGACTTCATCTCCCATAAGAGGAAACCAGACCAGTTTAAATGTGTGAAAATCGTAGTCATTGGTCCATTCCCAACGAAGACAAGATAATATAGAAAAAGGGGATGGAGGAACGAGTTGGCTTCTCCCGTTGGTCAATTTGATAGATAATCAAAAGGTAAAAACAACAAATAAATGAAAATTGATGAAAGCAACAGGAAAATGATTTGTTTTTCTAAAATTGCCTATTATTAAATTATCTTAGTGTAATTGACAATCTTTTGTAACAGAATTATATTTTGACTTAATCTCCCATAAAAGGAAACCAGAACAATTTAAATATCAGAATATCGTTGTCATGATTCCCAATTATATAAAAAGGCAAAACAAGCAAAAGAAATACTATAGTATGACATATTAGTACAATACAAAGCAAATAACTATTTCAAAAGTCATATGGCCAAAATACTAGAGTGATTTACATGGAAGCATATTTTGGGTGTGGATACTTACACGCAGACTGGCAGACACACACTTGTAAAAAAGAGCAACAATCCATAAGCTACCCCGCATCCATGACTAATTTTTCATCACTCACACATCAAGAAACCGACAAACATCAATGTCGACCCATTCACACTCACTCCATCCACAACCCAATGCAACATGCCTCACATTCATCCATCCACAGCATACCCATCCACAGATTCATACTTGTCGTATCCACAACGACCATCCACCCAAACTCAAGCCTAAAGTCCTAACGATTATAACTGTGTAAAATTCATATACATGTCATTGGGTGAGCAGATGAGTGTCTGGTGTGTTTTTTTTTTGTATGGTGAGTCACTGGTGTTGTCGATGTGGAATCACCGATGCTGTGCTTTTTCACCGATTCCATTGTGATGCGAAACATGAGTTTCTATGTCACTGATATTGAAGTACCCAAAATGGAGTCAGAGTGATTCGATTTCTGTCATCGATGGAGAGAGAGAGAGAGACAAACGGTCAGGCCCAGCCTAACATGCTTGAATTGGCTGGAAGCAAAAAGCCTTTATAGACTTTACAAGATAAACATTAAATGGAATTTTTATTAAATATGACTGCAAGTTTACATATTTTAAAATGGGATGGAAGCACATGCTTTAATAGCTTGTGTTCATGATCTGGGAACGGTAGTGGTCCGTGTGAATAATGGTCTTCTTCTGCAATATGTATTTAAAACATTTCCAATGTATTATTCTATTTCTATTAAACATATTGTAATTTTATAATGGAATAGAATTTACAATAAATCTCATTCTTTTTTGAATTAGATAAAACTGAAATGAAGTTTATTATATTATATGTATGGGATAATCCTATATTTTATTCCATTATAAAATAAAGTTGAGTTGAAAAAGATTTGTCTAAAATCCAAACTCTAATAGTAGTAATAATGTATTGGGATCACATGATTCACAAAGGCTTTTTGGCATATAATAATGTCCTAAAGAAAAATAATTAGTGAAAACGAGTTAATATATTAAAGATTCAAAGACTTAAATGAAAAATGCAACAATATTTAAGATAGTATACCGCTTGCGCAGCGATGCCAAACCAATGGTCACACTATTAACAGTGGTTCCAACCAAAGTCCTTACAGACGAATCAGGTCAATATAAAGAGAAATAATGTAGTCCTTAATTTTTCCTTCAGGATGTGTTAATCCTTCACCGTAACCGTAGGCAACGTGGGTCATGCGTGCACAATTGATGGCTTCCTTAAGAACTCTCTTTGGCACATCTTTTATCTTCAACAACTCTTCGTTCACTATTTTGTCGTTGTCTACACGCATTTGATGAAGCTTCTTAAAAGCTTCGCTTTTTGTAACTCCATATTGCTTCATATAACAGTTGACAGCAGTAGTCACATATCCTCTACTCATGTCATCCTAATCAAGTCACATAAATTTTTATTAAAAGATAGAAAAAAAACTGCATGAAAATAACACAGGCTATTTTCTATTTCCTTTACAATACACGAACTTTATGAAATTTACCCATTTAACCTCAAAGTTACATTTACAGAACGAATCATTTCTTCTTACCTCGAAACCGGCCATGTCATTCATCAGACGCCCATTTATAGATAATGATTGGATGAGTTTGGGTCTTGATTTGAGCCACTCATAAGTTTCCTTCGTAGCAATATGCCCCATACCCATCAAAGTGCCTGCCATAGTCGCATACATCGTGATCTCAACCTCACCGACCTCCATATAATCCTCAAAGCTAGGCACGTGAGCGATTTGCGCCCATTTGGCAAGGTCAAGGTTGGATTTCACGAGTCTTTTGAACTGCGGGCTCAAATATATATGTAAATTTAAACACGTTATATTAGGAACATCCATGCATGGTTTATGAGTTCGGCCCCAAGTCGGAGTCAGTAGCCTAAAATATAATCGTGATGAAATATATAAGAAAATCAGTATTGAAATGTGTTGTGAAAAACTTTTTTTAATAAAAGTGTTGTGAATAACTTTCCAATCAAATTCAAAGAAAGCAAAAAAACAACTAAAAAGTCAAACTCAATTGAAGAAATTATATGTTTTTAAAGTTTGTATATTAATTATGTAAAATAAAATAGTTACAACTTTTTACATCTTTTACGCTCTTCAAATTTTGATATTTATTTTCTTTACAAAAACTATCTTAGCGGTTTTCCCAGTTCTAAAAATTATACATACAGTAGAGGCTGCTTTCAGCCTTCACACCCTATATGTTAAATTTCATAGCCAGTTAATTCGCCTAGCTCTATCTTTTACTGCCATAAGTTTTATATCACTTCCGAAATCGAAAAAAAAAAAATAAGTAAAGGATAACTAAATTAGGGCCGTCAGTGCCTACCAGTGTTAAAAACCCCACCTTTAAATAGTCAAATTACAGTTGTGATTAGGTGGGCATATACAGTACCGTACCGAAATATTTAGTGGCCTAAAGCCAATTTATAAATAGTGGCCTATGTTATTTATCAACATATATTTTATATCTAATATTTTTTAAAGAATACATACTAATATTTTTGTTTAGTTCTGTATCAAAATTGTAGGTGAACATTAGACAAGTAATCGATTCTTTCTCTATAAGATTAAGTGTTTTCAACAAATAAAAGATCGCATTTTAGTAGTTGCTTGAAACATTAAATAACAAAAATAGAAACAAAATCATTTGTCCAAAAAAAAAGATAAATACAATGTCAAAATGAAAAACAAAAAAAAAAAATGTTCAAAACTCTAAGAAAAATCACAATTTATGAAAGATAATCTTTGAACTAAGAAGTCAAAAACTATTTTTAATAGCCACTCAATGATAATAATATTTTGAAAATGTGGCGTAGAGAGTTTTAATTTTCATTTGTGGCCTGAAGCTCTTGCTTCATCAGCCTTATGGAAGGCACGGCCCTGGGCATATAGCTAGAAACTTCCAGCTAAAAACTTACTTACGCTCGTTTCAGCTCAAATTGTACAAAAGTGGAAATTATTCTTTAGTATTTCACTCTCGTCAAACCCTTCTGTTTTTGTTTTCATGATTTTGTGGAGGAAATGAGTTGCGCTTATTTCAACTTTTTTTTTATTTCTTTTTACTGTCTTAAGTCTGAACTACTTTATAACTTTTTCTTTCAATTCATCTATTATAATTTACTCCCAATCATCCTGTTTTTACCAATCATACCCTAAATATCTACTAACCATTTCTTTATGTAATAAGTACAAGAAGATCCATGATTATACTTTGTAAATATAACAGCCGTAATTTTCGATATAGGTACATTCCAGGCTAGTTCCATCAGAGAATTATCGAAACTTATGAGTTATCAAACAAATTATGATCATGATTCTAATAAAAATTATTTGTATTGATCAAATGCACTGAATATATTTGATATTCCAAAATAAATCTGAAAGTTCTATTAGAAACTTTAAATAAAAATCTGGACTTAAAATTGGAAAATGACATTTAAAATAAATTATTTTCATTAGCTTTAATTAATATTTGAATGAAAAATGCATAGTATGGGTCAATATATTTAACAAAATCCAAATTTTTGGTCTATTTAAAAAATAATTAAAACAAATCATGTACATAAATTTTAAATATTAAATATAAATTAAGAAATTAATGAATTATATATAAGATTATAATCTTTATTAAACATTTTTAAAAATTTAAAAGTCAATCATACATGGTGAAATGTTGATTAAAATTTAGTTAAACTATTAAAATAATAAAAGAAAGAAGTTGAAATAGAACCTCCAAAAGACTTGTCTTTATGTAAGTGGCTGAACTTTTTATTAAAATTTATATTATATAAAATAATAGTAATATTTTAGAAGCTAGTAAAATTATTTACGCTCGTTTCAGCTCAAATTGTACAAAAGTGGAAATTATTCTTTAGTATTTCACTCTCGTCAAACCCTTCTGTTTTTGTTTTCATGATTTTGTGGAGGAAATGAGTTGCGCTTATTTCAACTTTTTTTTATTTCTTTTTACTGTCTTAAGTCTGAACTACTTTATAACTTTTTCTTTCAATTCATCTATTATAATTTACTCCCAATCATCCTGTTTTTACCAATCATACCCTAAATATCTACTAACCATTTCTTTATGTAATAAGTACAAGAAGATCCATGATTATACTTTGTAAATATAACAGCCGTAATTTTCGATATAGGTACATTCCAGGCTAGTTCCATCAGAGAATTATCGAAACTTATGAGTTATCAAACAAATTATGATCATGATTCTAATAAAAATTATTTGTATTGATCAAATGCACTGAATATATTTGATATTCCAAAATAAATCTGAAAGTTCTATTAGAAACTTTAAATAAAAATCTGGACTTAAAATTGGAAAATGACATTTAAAATAAATTATTTTCATTAGCTTTAATTAATATTTGAATGAAAAATGCATAGTATGGGTCAATATATTTAACAAAATCCAAATTTTTGGTCTATTTAAAAAATAATTAAAACAAATCATGTACATAAATTTTAAATATTAAATATAAATTAAGAAATTAATGAATTATATATAAGATTATAATCTTTATTAAACATTTTTTAAAAATTTAAAAGTCAATCATACATGGTGAAATGTTGATTAAAATTTAGTTAAACTATTAAAATAATAAAAGAAAGAAGTTGAAATAGAACCTCCAAAAGACTTGTCTTTATGTAAGTGGCTGAACTTTTTATTAAAATTTATATTATATAAAATAATAGTAATATTTTAGAAGCTAGTAAAAATTATTTTTAATACTACGCGATGGTGTTGCTTTGCACACAGTGTGGAGAGAACGCAATGCTAGAAGACATGGAGAGCAACCGAAAGATATCAACTGTTTGGTCAGATTTGTGGACAGGACCATGAGACTAAAGTTACTATCTGTGAAAGGGAGGGGTCAGCAGTATCTTGAGGAAGGGTTAATAGCTTGGTTTGAGATACAAGAGAATGGAAGAGATGGAGGAGCGGAATAATTCTTTGTTTTGAGCTCAGATTTTGATAGTGTAAATACTTAGAATCACAGGTGGTGCACTTGATGTAAAAAAGTTTTTGCTTGAATAAAATTTAACATTTATTCAAAAAAGAAAAAAGATGGTGTTGCTTTTAATGATTTGATGTAAATGTATATACTAAAGAGTTTTGTTTGGTTACCTCTTCTATTGTACCTTTTACGCTGTAAGATCTTCCTTCTGACCCCACTTCTCTTTCGAAATCTTTGAATACATCCAGAATAAATTTAAACACGAATTTCAAATAATCTGGTTGTGTATCCGTGTCTTTATCAGGAGCCCACCTTGTCCATCATAACGATTATTCTTATCCTCATGAGTATCATCATCAAGATGAATCTTAATTATTTGAGATTTTGACATGTAGCGTGTACCTTTCTAGACTATTCGCGAGGCTTTCAGCTTCAGAGATAGATGCATATCGATCGAAGGTGTCGTCGGTAATGGTTTCGACTGTGTAGAACTTAGTCAACATAATCCTCGCATTTGAGAACTGTGGCTCAAACTACATTGATATCACAAAAAAATGTAACTCCACGATTCTATCTCTGAAATATGGTGGCAACTTAGATGCAAAGTCGAGCTCCTTGTACCATCTTGCATCAAAATAAATACAAACACATTTATATATGATTGATGAAAACAAGGGAAAAATTAAAATCTTCAAGGATTCTACTTTAAACCATATAAAAAGTGTAGTAACTGAGGAAATTATATACTTTGTAACCGTTCTGAGCTCTTTAAGGTATATAAGCTGTAGTAACTTGAAATTGAGCTTGGAAAACTTGAGTAATGTCTCGTCATGGTCTTCTTCTTGTTCGTAGAATGAGACATATTCCATAGCAACTAATATCTCCATATTCCAGTGTTGAGAAAGACCAAGGGCATTATGTATAAGCCTTGAGAGATGAGGCCTTGCTCGTCCTTCCAACGACTCCATATGTTCCATTGTGAAACTCAGTGCTTCGTCCATAATATAATCTCTTGTCGTCCTCAAATGAGCGGCTTCATACAAGCTCAACATGCCCTTAGCATCCTTGGCTAAGGAGTCCATAAACATTCCGTCATCCCCTTTGAATCTCTTGAACGCATCTATGTAAATCAGAGATTGTAAGTTCTTGTTCTATCTCTCAGTCGAACAATAGATGAACGCGTACGTTAGTTAATGTGTATCAAAATAATAAAATAAAAAAGCATAAACAACTTACCAGCCGACATGTTATAGCCATATGTTCTGAAAACCCAAAAGAAGATGGCGATTGTGTAAAGGTCATGCTCATTTGCAATCATATCATCTATCCTTTCAAAGGCGTGTGCCAAGGTCTTTTCGATCTCGTCTTCAAAATGATAGGCAACGCCAAGACTGGTCATCAAATAGATCAAAAGTAACTTCCTCTTCGCAGAGTCATGACCTAATTCTGCAGGGGAAGACGACATGAGCATTTCCCTGACGTTGGGCTTGATTGCTTCAAGTTCGCTTGCAAGGACATCTAGTTCCTAAAATAAGCTAACGCAAGTCAGTAGCCAGGACTGGCCCTAAAATGGTTGGAAGACTTGAAACAAAATAGAAAATAGGAGGCTGGTATATTACATCACAAAAATATAATAAAATAAACTTATTACGAAAATTAATGTAAACTTTATATAATCATCTTTTTGTCAAAAGCTTTATATAATCACTAAATTTATACATATATCTATATATATATATATATACAATATTTGAAATTTTGTTTTATGGGGACTTATAAAAATAGGTCACTTAACAAATGTTTCACTTAGCATTAGCATGATTCAGAACCAATCCTGTCAGTAGCACGTTTTGTTAAACAAACAATTTACCGGGTGTGAACTGATTTAGTGACAAGGCAAGACTGAAATAGATAATTTATTTGCATTTATATGTATGTATAATAAATTAATTAGACTAACCAATTCGTCGATCGGGGCGTAGAGGAAGTAATCATCCCATTGAGAGGGTTGCAACATTCTAAACCTGCGACCGCTTTCATGATCTTCCATATTAGAGGGACAAATTAAGATTAGTGGGAAGAGAGGAAGTCGTAAATGTATATTTATAGATGGATGGCAATGGAAGCCTCGGTACAAAAACAAATGAATATTAAAGGGGTTTGTACAATTAAAAAAAATAAAAATAAATAAAGATGTGACGCGTATCAACTTTATTAAAATGGAAGTAATAATTAAAAAATAATTTAATTTTGATTTGGAATATTACATAAAATATGGTTCTAAAATCAGAATAATCAGCGCTTAGCTCTCGTCTAAATTTTAACCGAAGTGATATAATTAAAATTTGATTTATATGACTTAAATCAGTTTAAATTATTATAAATCAGTTTTAATCGATTTAAATTAATCTTAATTTTTAGATTAGATAATAATGTTAATACAATTCTATAAATTTGTTTAATTTATTTTGTTTTATCTAATTTTAATAATTCATATAAATAATTAATAATTAAATCTAAAACTAAAACTAAATATCTTATATAAATATAAATATATATATATATATATATAAAATAAATCAATAAGTTGTTAACATTTAGATTCTAACTTCCAAATTATCTACTTAATCGTTAGTCTTCTACAAAATGTCTAATTATCTACTAGCGATTCTTGAACATTGACGTAAATCGCCATTGCACTTTAGATTGTTCCAAGAAAATGCATTAATGGCATTTATACCTTTTAACATTACATAATCATCTAAGTTCTATTATTTTACATAATAGATACTTGCTTTGTATAATCATCATATATGTATTATGGCACAACAATTAATTTACTACTCTACAAACAAGGATTACACACTTGTTTTTTTTTTCTTTTAAACGCTGATTTATTATAATATTACAATTATGATATGAGAAAGATTACATAAACGATTCAACAACCGATAATACTACCTGCCTTATGAGATCTACACCTAACTGCATCACCTGAGCCGTCCTATGAAGATCCACGCCTGACCAGATTAACTTGCACCATGTTGTAGATCTCTTGTAAACCTTTCTTCCGTAATCTGCATAATTGTTAATAAACCGCTCTCTCCGGGATTGAAACCTGAATTTCCTATAATCTGCAAGAAATTGCATAGTCTGGGGTTTGAACCCCAGATCTGGGTATAGAAGCCTTTAAACCTTAACCAATGGGCTACGGTGCTTCCACACACTTGTTTTTTTTTTACACACTTGGTTTTACATTGATATCCCAATATAAAAAGTAACACAAACACATAATCTACATGTTCAGAAAAAATAAAACACGTAATCTACAAACCGGTCAATTAATTAACTTCATCCGAAAACATCACAAAAATCATCCTTTTTTCTTTTCTTTCTGTGACATCCCAATATGATTACGTAGTTTGTTTATGATTTATAAACCTTTATAATAATTTTAAACCAATTAATTGGTTATATTAAAACATTATTCATCGTGGAAGTCCATTGGTTCAGTGGTTTGACCAAAGGTTCATTAATGTTTCTATACCAAAAAATCTGAGTTTCAATTACTGGAGAAAGTAGAATTATGCGAATTAATGGATCTTCTCTTATAAGAGATTTGCAGCATAGTGCAAGAAATACCGTCAAAGATGGATCCCATATAACGGTTATAGAATCGTCTGTAATATTTCTCATAGTTGTAATAGCATAATTATTCAACGTTAAAAAAATATTACACATTTTCATATATTCCTCACATTAATTAATCTTTTTTAAAAAGAATGTTAAATTTATTCAAATCAATACAAACTAATGCATCTTTAGTCTAAAGAATGATATAATTGGAATAAACTCAGTGATTTAATCCCATCTAAGTTCTAGATGAAAACCAAACCCCCATCACTTGCTTGTGACTTTTCCCTCCTCGTTCTTGTAGAGAACTGATTCGGTTCCTTGTCTGTTTTTCTATGAACTTGATAAGAATGTTGGGAGGTCGCGGTGCCGTCGTCTTCCATTTCTCTCGAGCCAAATAGTATGCACTGAGACTTGAAACACATAGCGCAAGAGGAACTTTGTCACCCGTTCTAATATGTATGAGATCAAATGTTCTTTTTCTTCCTCCCATACTGGTATTGAAGTCCAATTTACTTATTAAACCACCTTATCTTATGTATTCACACAACGAATAATTATTTGTAAAATTATGCATAATCAACCAGGACGGTTGGTTTAAGGGGTTTGGGCTAAAATTGCCGCCACCTGGATTTAATTTGCATTGGTCACTTAGCCGCAATTTAAATGGAATTTAGTTATCCATGCTATCCGGATACAAGAACTAGTAAAATTAATTTTTGGGCTTAGAAAACTTTTAGAATATGTATGGTTATAAACAAAATATGCATAATCAATGAGCCAAAGAGTAATGGCCGACAATTCCTAACTGTTATGGGACTCACCAAAGATTTGACATTAACCTAACATAAAATGGTGCCATTCGCAAGATACCAAATAAGATATTGTGGGCTAAAATTATGCTTTTCAAGGCCCCCGACTATATTACCCGTCCTTCGGCTGTCCATAACGGCAAGTAACATGTGGATACCATTACAAAAATCAATTTTTCAGTGTTCTATAATGTGTTATACATGATCAGACCCGGCCCTTTGTCAGTGCGCACCAAAGCCCAAAACCTTTAAACCCAGCTATAAATTTTTATTTTCTCTTATAAAAAGGAAGGATTAAGCTTCAACCCGTCAGCTTCGGTGTGATTCATATTATTGGATTTTCGGTGGTATTATGTTCATAAGTCTCATTCGAATTTTACTAATTATTGGGTCGAATTCGGTTCGGATTGAATTGTAACCAATATCTGAAATCGTCCAAAATATATTTTTAAACCTGAAAAATTGACAATTTTTTTTAAATATATATATATATATATATATATATATATATATATATATATATATATATATATATTATTCACAAATCTAATTAAAAATTAGTTAAGCTATCTATATTAACTAAAAGGTATTCAAAATAACAACAAATTATGAAAATCTTTAAAACACTATAAAATATCTAAGTTACCTTAACATCTATAAAACATTAATATATTTGACTAATTGTTGTAAAAAAAATATATATTTGACTATATATTTTCGGATCCTAATTCAGATTTCGGTTCGGTTCTGGTTATATCCAAATCCCAAAGTATTAAATTTATAAGTCCCATTCGGATATTTTTATATAACGGTTTGGATCCAGTTTCGATTTTTTCGGTTCGAGTTTTGAAAAGTACTTCGGATTAGGCACTACAAGAAAACAGGCTACTACCGAGGGACAAAATCGTCGGTATGTCGTCGGAATAACCGTATTCCGACGACATACCGAGGAAATATGTCCTCGGAAAAAATTCCTCGGAATTTCATTTTTCCTCGGAATTTCCTCGGAATTTTCTGACGGAATTCCGAGGAAATATAATTACGAGGAAACTGTGAGGACTATGGTTCGTCGGAAAATTCCGAGGAAACATGCCCTCGGAAAATTCCGAGGAAGCATGCCCTCGGAAAATTCCGAGGAAACGCGCCCTCGGAAAATTCCGAGGAAGCATGCCCTCGGAAAATTCCGAGGAACACTGCCCTCGGAAAATTCCGAGGGAGATCTTCCTCGGAATATACAAAAAAAATATTAAAAAAAAAATAAATTAAATTTTCGAAATTTAAATTTGAAAATATAAAAATATTTAATAAATATATAAAAAATATATTTTATATACAAAAAACATTTTCATAACCGAAAAATTAATTACAAAAATAGTTTTAATATATAAAAAATAGTTTAATAATTACAAAAAATAGTTTTAATATATAAAAAATAGTTTAATAATTACAAAAAATAGTTTTAATATATAAAAAATAGTTTAATAATTGCAAAAAATAGTTTTAATATATAAAAATTAGTTTAATAATTACAAAAAATAGTTTTAATATAGAAAAAATAGTTTAATAATTACAAGAATAGTTTTAATATGTAAAAAATAGTTTAATAATTACAAAAAATAGTTTTAATATATAAAAATTAGTTTAATAATTACAAAAAATAGTTTTAATATAGAAAAAATAGTTTAATAATTAAAAGAATAGTTTTAATATGTAAAAAATAGTTTAATAATTACAAAAAATAGTTTTAATATATAAAAATTAGTTTAATAATTACAAAAAATAGTTTTAATATAGAAAAAATAGTTTAATAATTAAAAGAATAGTTTTAATATGTAAAAAATAGTTTAATAATTACAAAAAATAGTTTTAATATATAAAAATAGTTTAATAATTACAAAAATAGTTTTAATATATAGAAAAATAGTTTAATAATTAAAAAATAGTTTTAATATGTAAAAATAGTTTAATAATTACAAAAATAGTTTAAATATATAAAAAATAGTTTAATAATTACAAAAATAGTTTTAATATATAGAAAATAGTTTAATAATTAAAAAATAGTTTTGATATACAAAAAACGTTTTCATATTATATATACATAATTATCAATTAGATTTTTATAACCACAAAATTAATAAAAACTTAAAAAAAAATTCCATACCATAATCAAACTCTCAATAACAACAAATAATCACAATCCTCACAAAAAAACCATAATCAAACTATCACTACACAATCACACCATTCAACCTAACAAAAATCTATAAAAATCACCCTAACACCATAATCAAACTCGATTTTCGAATCTAAAAGAGAGGGATAGTGTCCTTACATGATTTGGGAGTGGAATTGAGGAGAAATCCACTTGAATCGCCGGAAATCGTCGAAGGAGGAGAGGGAGAGGCGGAGTTCGCGAGGAAGAGGAAGAGAGAAATGGGGAAGAAAGGTCTGCTCGACCTAATTATAAAATGAAAATTCCGACGGCCAATGTCCGTCGGAATTTCCTCGGTATAATTTAATAGGTTCCTCGGAATTTCCTCGGAAACCATTAATTTAATTTTCGCGAAATATTTGGCGGTTTGGATTGCCGGGTAAATGAAAATATTCCGAGGAAAGTATCTTCCTCGAATTTCCTCGAATATTCGAGGAAATTCGAGGAAATACGAAAACCACTACCTTCCTCGAATTTCCTCGGAATATTCGAGGAAATTCGAGAACCAGGGTTTTAAACAAAAACAGTACCTTCCTTGGAATTTCCTCAGAATATTCCGAGGAAATTCCGAGGAATTATGGTTTGGGGTTTCAAAACATCAATTTTTTTTTGCCGTATTTCATTTATTATACAAATGTAATGCATACCATTGAAGATTCTTTGTATAGATGATCATAAACCATGAAATAACAAAATTTCAAAAATAATGGTAAGTATTCCCTTTAACGCTTATTAAAATGTATAAGTGTTTCTCTTATGATGTGTGATTTTCGTTCATGCAATCGTAAAAGTGTTTGTTATCGTGTAAAACACCAAAGTTTGACTTTATAATCTGGTTAAGACACTTAATGAAGGTTATATACGTGTTATTCAATCCATAGCGTTGTTTTCGGTTTAAAATCCCTAGTTCCTCGAATTTCCTCGAATATTCGAGGAAAGTATCTTCCTCGAATTTCCTCGAATATTCGAGGAAAGTATCTTCCTCGAATTTCCTCGAATATTCGAGGAAAGTATCTTCCTCGAATTTCCTCGAATATTCGAGGAAATTCGAGGAACCAGGGTTTTAAACAAAAACAGTACCTTCCTCGAATTTCCTCGAATATTCGAGGAAATTCGAGGAACCAGGGTTTTAAACAAAAACAGTACCTTCCTCGAATTTCCTCGAATATTCGAGGAAAGTATCTTCCTCGAATTTCCTCGAATATTCGAGGAAAGTATCTTCCTCGAATTTCCTCGAATATTCGAGGAAATTCGAGAACCAGGGTTTTAAACAAAAACAGTACCTTCCTCGAATTTCCTCGAATATTCGAGGAAATTCGAGGAACCAGGGTTTTAAACAAAAACAGTACCTTCCTCGAATTTCCTCGAATATTCGAGGAAAGTATCTTCCTCGAATTTCCTCGAATATTCGAGGAAAGTATCTTCCTCGAATTTCCTCGAATATTCGAGGAAATTCGAGAACCAGGGTTTTAAACAAAAACAGTACCTTCCTCGAATTTCCTCGAATATTCGAGGAAATTCGAGAACCAGGGTTTTAAACAAAACCAGTACCTTCCTCGAATTTCCTCGAATATTCGAGGAAATTCGAGGAAATACTGAAAACCACTACCTTCCTCGAATTTCCTCGAATATTCGAGGAAATTCGAGAACCAGGGTTTTAAACAAAAACAGTACCTTCCTCGAATTTCCTCGAATATTCGAGGAAATTCGAGGAACCAGGGTTTTAAACAAAAACAGTACCTTCCTCGAATTTCCTCGAATATTCGAGGAAAGTATCTTCCTCGAATTTCCTCGAATATTCGAGGAAATTCGAGGAATTATGGTTTGGGGTTTCAAAACATCAATTTTTTGCCGTATTTCATTTATTATACAAATGTAATGCATACCATTGAAGATTCTTTGTATAGATGATCATAAACCATGAAATAATAAAATTTCAAAAATAATGGTAAGTATTCCTTTAACGTTTATTAAAATGTATAAGTGTTTCTCTTATGATGTGTAGTTTTCGCTCATGCAATCGTAAAAGTGTTTGTTATCGTAAAACACCAAAGTTTGACTTTATAATCTGGTTAAGACACTTAATGAAGGTTATATCGTGTTATTCAATCCATAGCGTTGTTTTGGTTTAAAATCCCTAGTTCCTCGAATTTCCTCGAATATTCGAGGAAAGTATCTTCCTCGAATTTCCTCGAATATTCGAGGAAAGTATCTTCCTCGAATTTCCTCGGAATATTCGAGGAAATTCGAGGAAATACTGAAAACCACTACCTTCCTCGAATTTCCTCGAGAATATTCGAGGAAAGTATCTTCCTCGAATTTCCTCGAGAATATTCGAGGAAGAGGAAGAGAAATGGGGAAGAAAGGTCTGCTCGACCTAATTATAAAATGAAAATTCCGACGACCAATGTCCGTCGGAATTTCCTATAATTTAATAGGTTCCTCGAATTTCCTCGAAACCATTAATTTAATTTTCGCGAAATATTTGGCGGTTTGGATTGCCGGGTAAATGAAAATATTCCGAGGAAAGTATCTTCCTCGGAATTTCCTCGGAATATTCTGAGGAAATTCCGAGGAAATACTGAAAACCACTACCTTCCTCGAATTTCCTCGAATATTCTGAGGAAATTCGAGGAACCAGGGTTTTAAACAAAAACAGTACCTTCCTCGAATTTCCTCGAGAATATTCGAGGAAATTCGAGAATTATGGTTTGGGGTTTCAAAACATCAATTTTTTGCCGTATTTCATTTATTATACAAATGTAATGCATACCATTGAAGATTCTTTGTATAGATGATCATAAACCATGAAATAACAAAATTTCAAAAATAATGGTAAGTATTCCTTTAACGTTTATTAAAATGTATAAGTGTTTCTCTTATGATGTGTGATTTTCGTTCATGCAATCGTAAAAGTGTTTGTTATCGTGTAAAACACCAAAGTTTGACTTTATAATCTGGTTAAGACACTTAATGAAGGTTATATACGTGTTATTCAATCCATAGCGTTGTTTTCGGTTTAAAATCCCTAGTTCTCGAATTTCCTCGAATATTCGAGGAAATTCGAGGAAATACTGAAAACCACTACCTTCCTCGAATTTCCTCAGAATATTCGAGGAAATTCGAGGAACCAGGGTTTTAAACAAAACCAGTACCTTCCTCGAATTTCCTCGAGAATATTCGAGGAAATTCGAGGAATTATGGTTTGGGGTTTCAAAACATCAATTTTTTGCCGTATTTCATTTATTATACAAATGTAATGCATACCATTGAGGATTCTTTGTATAGATGATCATAAACCATGAAATAATAAAATTTCAAAAATAATGGTAAGTATTCCCTTTAACGTTTATTAAAATGTATAAGTGTTTCTCTTATGATGTGTGGTTTTCGTTCATGCAATCGTAAAAGTGTTTGTTATCGTGTAAAACACCAAAGTTTGACTTTATAATCTGGTTAAGACACTTAATGAAGGTTATATCGTGTTATTCAATCCATAGCGTTGTTTTGGTTTAAAATCCCTAGTTCCTCGAATTTCCTCGGAATATTCGAGGAAATTCGAGAAATACTGAAAACCACTACCTTCCTCGAATTTCCTCGAATATTCGAGGAAATTCGAGGAACCAGGGTTTTAAACAAAACCAGTACCTTCCTCGAATTTCCTCGAGAATATTCGAGGAAATTCGAGAATTATGGTTTGGGGTTTCAAAACATCAATTTTTTTTTGCCGTATTTCATTTATTATACAAATGTAATGCATACCATTGAGGATTCTTTGTATAGATGATCATAAACCATGAAATAATAAAATTTCAAAAATAATGGTAAGTATTCCCTTTAACGTTTATTAAAATGTATAAGTGTTTTTCTTATGATGTGTGGTTTTCGTTCATGCAATCGTAAAAGTGTTTGTTATCGTGTAAAACACCAAAGTTTGACTTTATAATCTGGTTAAGACACTTAATGAAGGTTATATACGTGTTATTCAATCCGCAAAACGTTGTTTTCGGTTTAAAATCCCTAGTTCTCGAATTTCCTCGAATATTCGAGGAAATTCGAGGAAATACTGAAAACCACTACCTTCCTCGAATTTCCTCGAATATTCGAGGAAATTCGAGGAACCAGGGTTTTAAACAAAACCAGTACCTTCCTCGGAATTTCCTCAGAATATTCCGAGGAAATTCCGAGGAATTATGGTTTGGGGTTTCAAAACATCAATTTTTTTTTGCCGTATTTCATTTATTATACAAATGTAATGCATACCATTGAGGATTCTTTGTATAGATGATCATAAACCATGAAATAATAAAATTTCAAAAATAATGGTAAGTATTCCCTTTAACGTTTATTAAAATGTATAAGTGTTTCTCTTATGATGTGTGGTTTTCGCTCATGCAATCGTAAAAGTGTTTGTTATCGTGTAAAACACCAAAGTTTGACTTTATAATCTGGTTAAGACACTTAATGAAGGTTATATACGTGTTATTCAATCCGCGAAAACGTTGTTTTCGGTTTAAAATCCCTAGTTCCTCGAATTTCCTCGAATATTCGAGGAAATTCGAGGAAATACTGAAAACCACTACCTTCTCGAATTTCCTCGAATATTCGAGGAAATTCGAGGAACCAGGGTTTTAAACAAAACCAGTACCTTCCTCGAATTTCCTCGAATATTCGAGGAAATTCGAGAATTATGGTTTGGGGTTTCAAAACATCAATTTTTTGCCGTATTTCATTTATTATACAAATGTAATGCATACCATTGAGGATTCTTTGTATAGATGATCATAAACCATGAAATAATAAAATTTCAAAAATAATGGTAAGTATTCCCTTTAACGTTTATTAAAATGTATAAGTGTTTTTCTTATGATGTGTAGTTTTCGTTCATGCAATCGTAAAAGTGTTTGTTATCGTGTAAAACACCAAAGTTTGACTTTATAATCTGGTTAAGACACTTAATGAAGGTTATATACGTGTTATTCAATCCGCAAAACGTTGTTTTCGGTTTAAAATCCCTAGTTCCTCGGAATTTCCTCGAATATTCGAGGAAATTCGAGGAAATACTGAAAACCACTACCTTCTCGAATTTCCTCGAATATACCGAGAAATGTCTTCCTCGAATTTCCTCGAATATTCGAGGAAATTCCGAGGAAACCACATTTCTTGGTTTCCTCGGTATTTCCTCGGTTTTTGGTCAGAAAATTCCGAGGAACTCATTTTCCCTCGGTATGTCCCTCAGAATAACGATGTTTTCTTGTAGTGAGGGTAAAAATACACATACCTACTTCAACCATGCCCCACTTCACCATTGTTATTAGCTTGAATCGCTATAACACAGTCATTTAGTAGTAAAGTTATTTTCTTTGAATATATAACATAGTTTGGTGCCTAAGGCATGAGATTTAGTCCAGGGCTGGTCATGTACGTGAAAGCCCCGTACAGTTGGTAACCGTTCTGATTTTATGTTATACATTATTTAAATAGATTAAACAATTTAATGATGTTAATGTAGACCGTATGCAGTATACGTATACTACGGATTTTAAATATTAATATTTAAATTTTTTAATATTATATAATTGTATATTTAATAAATATCTTATAATTAAAAAATTCATAAATATATTATATTTATAATAATATTATTATTTATGTATTTAAATCTATTAATTTATTTTATTTTAAAATAAATTTAAATATAGATGTGTTTTATATTATATTTATATTTTAAATATGTAATTATTTTTATAAAGCTATTTTATGTATTGAACCATATTTTTTAAAAAAGTCTGTCTAGCCTATTTTAAAATATTGGTTTTTTCAAATAAATGTATATAAGGTCGAAGAAAGAAATTGGGATATACTATGTTTCCTTCAAATAGCTTTTAAAATTAACCTTCCAATGACTTCTAAAACTTAACTATAGTGGTCGGATCGAAATTTAACAATGATAAGAAATGATCTTAGGCGATGAGTTGATGGACAAATATTTGATTGTACAAGGTGTATTTATGTCTAGTATTTTCAGATGAAAAATAACATGTAATCCACTCCATATAAGAAAGCTATTCCTTTTATTTCAGAAGCCCATAATAAATCTGAATCTAACAGTAAGTCCTTTAGATTTCTCAGTCGAGTAATAGTTAGTCACATATATATGCAGAAAATGATTTTTTAAAAAGTCTGTCTAGCCTATTTTAAAATATTGGTTTTCAAATAAATGTATATAAGGTCGAAGAAAGAAATTGGGATATACTATGTTTCCTTCAAATAGCTTTTAAAATTAACCTTCCAATGACTTCTAAAACTTAACTATAGTGGTCGGATCGAAATTTAACAATGATAAGAAATGATCTTAGGCGATGAGTTGATGGACAAATATTTGATTGTACAAGGTGTATTTATGTCTAGTATGTTTTTTTGAAACTTTTATGTCTAGTATGTTTTTTTGAAACTTTTATGTCTAGTATTTTCATTATGAAAAATAACATGTAATCCACTCCATATAAGAAAGCTATTCCTTTTATTTCAGAAGCCCATAATAAATCTGAATCTAACAGTAAGTCCTTTAGATTTCTCAGTCGAGTAATAGTTAGTCACATATATATGCAGAAAATGATTTTTTAAAAAGTCTGTCTAGCCTATTTTAAAATATTGGTTTTCAAATAAATGTATATAAGGTCGAAGAAAGAAATTGGGATATACTATGTTTCCTTCAAATAGCTTTTAAAATTAACCTTCCAATGACTTCTAAAACTTAACTATAGTGGTCGGATCGAAATTTAACAATGATAAGAAATGATCTTAGGCGATGAGTTGATGGACAAATATTTGATTGTACAAGGTGTATTTATGTCTAGTATGTTTTTTTGAAACTTTTATGTCTAGTATGTTTTTTTGAAACTTTTATGTCTAGTATGTTTTTTTGAAACTTTTATGTCTAGTATTTTCAGATGAAAAATAACATGTAATCCACTCCATATAAGAAAGCTATTCCTTTTATTTCGAAGCCCATAATAAATCTGAATCTAACAAGAGTCCTTTAGATTTCTCAGTCGAGTAATAGTTAGTCACATATATATGCAGAAAATGATTTTTTAAAAAGTCTGTCTAGCCTATTTTAAAATATTGGTTTTCAAATAAATGTATATAAGGTCGAAGAAAGAAATTGGGATATACTATGTTTCCTTCAAATAGCTTTTAAAATTAACCTTCCAATGACTTCTAAAACTTAACTATAGTGGTCGGATCGAAATTTAACAATGATAAGAAATGATCTTAGACGATGAGTTGATGGACAAATATTTGATTGTACAAGGTGTATTTATGTCTAGTATGTTTTTTTTTTGAAACTTTTATGTCTAGTATTTTCGTATGAAAAATAACATGTAATCCACTCCATATAAGAAAGCTATTCCTTTTATTTCAGAAGCCCATAATAAATCTGAATCTAACAGTAAGTCCTTTAGATTTCTCAGTCGAGTAATAGTTAGTCACATATATATGCAGAAAATGATTTTTTTTAAAAAAAAGAAGGAAATGGAATCAAAGGGAAGAACGTTACAAATATATGATCTCTCCGGCCCACCATTCTTGAACAAACATGATCCATACTGGATCTTTCCTTCTTGTGCCCATCTCCCTATATATGTGGGTAGGAAGGGTGCTCCAATTTTGTGACAAGGAAATTTAAAGCCAAATAGCTCGATATATGATGGCCGAGAGTTTGAAGCTGACTTAGCCATATCAGTACTGCTCCTTTATCACCAAAACTCAAAGCCCCAACATCTACTCCAAAAAACCTCCGGCTGTGAAGGAACTGTTGGTTGTGTACTTGTGTTAACCAATGGCGAGTGTTATTTGTGAATACGTAGCACCATGGGTGCATCCAGTGATGGAGCTAGAATACGTTTTCATCCGGGGCACAGATAAAAACTATTAGCAAAAAATAATATGTGAGCAGGGGTATAACTAAATTTTTTACCAGAAATTACACTGAATTTGAAAATTTCATCTGGAGCAACTACCCTTCCCTTACTTTATGTGGCTCCGCAACTGGGTACATCTATTTCTACGGCTAACCAAGCGAGAAAGCAGACAAGCTAAGAATAGAGAGAAGGAAACTAATGGATGGATTATGGGGCTAAAGGACGAGATTTGAGGAATTTAGGGCTTGTATCACTAACGGCAATTAACGTCAAATTATTAGATAAATAAGATCAAAAATGATGTAAACATAATATCACTCGAATAAGAAAGAGAGGTTTTGGATTATTGTATTTGCATGGTCTTACACATCAAACGGCTTCACCAATATAATATCTTATCTATTAAAATAGAAGTCATTACTTTTTTCATGTGTGATTTTTTATTTGAACTATTCTTTACAAATATTAAATGTATTTTATTAAAACTAATCTTATATAGAATCTTTGAACTACTTTAACCACAATATCTTTTGATATCTTTTCATTTTAAATAAATAAATATATATATATATATATATATATATATATATATATATATATATATATATATATATATATATATATATATATATATATATATATATATATATATATATATATATATATATATATATATATATATATATATATATATATATATATATATATATATATATATATATATATATATATATATATATATATATATATATATATATATATATATATATATATATATATATATATATATATATATATATATATATATATATATATATATATATATATATATATATATATATATATATATATATATATATATATATATATATATATATATATATATATATATATATATATATATATATATATATATATATATATATATATATATATATATATATATATATATATATATATATATATATATATATATATATATATATATATATATATATATATATATATATATATATATATATATATATATATATATATATATATATATATATATATATATATATATATATATATATATATATATATATATATATATATATATATATATATATATATATATATATATATATATATATATATATATATATATATATATATATATATATATATATATATATATATATATATATATATATATATATATATATATATATATATATATATATATATATATATATATATATATATATATATATATATATATATATATATATATATATATATATATATATATATATATATATATATATATATATATATATATATATATATATATATATATATATATATATATATATATATATATATATATATATATATATATATATATATATATATATATATATATATATATATATATATATATATATATATATATATATATATATATATATATATATATATATATATATATATATATATATATATATATATATATATATATATATATATATATATATATATATATATATATATATATATATATATATATATATATATATATATATATATATATATATATATATATATATATATATATATATATATATATATATATATATATATATATATATATATATATATATATATATATATATATATATATATATATATATATATATATATATATATATATATATATATATATATATATATATATATATATATATATATATATTTTTTACGGATGCATATCTCGAGCTTAATTCATATTCTTATATCATATATTCAAAGATATCAATTTCTCCTAGTTGGGTATATTAATAATAAACTGAACAAACCCATTATATAATATTTTTAGATTATATTGAATGTTTCGTCATACTTCACTAATTTGAAAAACTTGCTAAACCTCATCATCTTTATAGAAAATGTGTTTTGATATATTAATTGATCATTTTTCTTCGTCCTAGCTTTTATTTATATGGAAATAGTGAATTTACTTATCTTTGTGTCTAACTATGATTTGTAAATTCAGAATTTCCCGGATCATCGGCTGTGAAAGACGTTGCCTCTAGCTTCGAGCTGGCTATGTCTCCGGACCAGTCACGTTCATATTCGAGAAGGTATGTGTGTTTCTTCCCGAGGAGGTTAAAACACGGGAAGTACCGGTGGAAGAAGTGAAAGCCGAAGAACCGGCCAAAACCGAGGAGCCGGCCAAAACCGAGGAGCCGGCCAAAACCGAGGAGCCGGCCAAAACCGAGGAGCCGGCCAAAACCGAGGAGCCGGCCAAAACCGAGGAGCCGGCCAAAACCGAAGAAACAAGTGGTGAGAAAGACGAGGAGATTGTTGAAGAGACGAAGAAAGAAGAGACCGTTACAAGCACTGTCGTTGAGGAGCAGAAACCGGAGGTCGTAAAGGAGGAGGAGAAGACGAATGTCAAAGAAGTGAAAAAGGAAGAAGCTGTACCACCTCTGGCTCCGGAGGTGGTTGAAACTCCGGCTAAAGCACCAGAGACGACGACGCCGGCGCCAGTGGCTGAGCCACCAAAGCCTTGATTTGTTTCAAGACGGTATGGTTGCTTCTCTTGTATGAAAACATCTGTACGTAACAAAATGAAAGGAACAAAACTCATTTAAAAAAAACTTATTTTCATTCTTTTTATTTTATTTTGTTTGTCTTTGTGTGGGTAAATCTCTGTTTTTCTTGGGAAGTCTTTAATGTTGTTTTATTTACATTCATGTGAATACAACATGTTTGTGAATGTTTTTTCCGATTCAATTACTCAACCAATTAGTTCATATATCCGATTCCTTTTTGCATTTTATGCAATACATATAGTTCTGTTCATATGGATACATAGTTACCGGTTTGATTTCCATAGTTTTATAGGATCTGTTTTAAAACGATGATAAAAAAAAAAAGTAAAAATGAAATAAAACTGAATAAATAGACGTTTAATATGTTAAACAGAAGAACAAACATTATAATATGACATTTTGGATCTATATGAGATAAGAGACGTATATGTTACACCTACAGATCACCATCTAATAGTAATATTAACAATCCCATTGGTACGGGACCTACAATGATATTTGCCAACTATGTTTGATGTGACCGCCAGCTGGCAAATTTCCGTATTAAATTACATATTTAGCCTTGCCTATCTTCTGTTCTCTTCTGTTTGACCGTTCTCTGACCATACTCCGGTTTTCTTTTCTTTTTTTTGTTGAAACATGACCATATTCCGGTTATCGAAGGAAATCAGAACTAAAATCATTGTCCACGGTTTGATGATGTATTGAAAAGTATTATCCCGGTTTAATGTTGCTTAATTGGTGAGATGGTATTAACCGCGTAGAGACAACAGAAAACGGTTAAGATGCCAATAAGGCAAGAGGGGTAACACGAGAAAATAGGGTGGGGCAATACTCGTAATTAAGATAGAAAACAGGGGGTTGTTAGATGAGAAACCTGTCTATCTGACGTGAAGGGGTTTCTTAAATTCAGAGTGACAGTTAATCAGTTTCGTGTTTTTCAGAGAAGAAGAAGAAGAAGAAGAGATCGACACGAAGAAGATCTCCCAAGAGTAAGAGATATATCATCTCAAGTAAGTCTATTTATCAAATCTAAATGAAATAAACAAATCGAAACACAAACATGTGTCACGTGTACATATATATATGCGTCTGCTTAGATCCTTTAGATATGTGAAAATATTCATCTTAATGATTTATGTTTAAATACTAGGGTTTGTTCGAAGTCTTCCTCGGATTCCGTGGCGAAACAAAGTTAGTAAATTTTTAAAGACATGATACATAATTCTTGTTTGTATTCTCAATCGTTCTTCGTCAAAGTATGGGAGTCCATCTTTCATTGTGAAACTCTCTACTGTTGCATGATAAGTTTAGGTTTTGATTTGAAAAAAAAACTACAACTAAGATAAGCAATTATAAGAATCTTGTGGACAAGGCTATTACAGTCTCTAGGTTTACAGTATGTGTCAATTTTTAAATATTAATTACCATAAGCTGAGGCGGATCTATTAAGGGAAAAGGGGGGTCAGCTGACATCCCTTAAATATAAAAAATGATTTATAAGGTAGACTGTATAATGAAAAACATCACAAACGGTTCAGTTGGCCACTCTCCGACACCCCTCACGCGACTTCGAAATCCATTCTACATCCTGTTTTATTTTAATAAAAAGATATTTTCATAGAATCTGGACTTTTCTATTACAATCTAGGCCTACACTATACATTATGACACAGGTTAACTTTTCCCCTGGATCCACCACTGACCATAAGCACATCTTCTGGATTAGTTTAGATTTGATTGAATACCGTTGAAACAAGAAAAAATATTATTCTATTTTTGGTGTTCTTGCTTGGTGTCGTTTTGTAGGACATTAGATATGTACTTTTGTATTTATTCACCAGTAGATATGTACTATAGACACATGACAGATAAGTAACGTGGGCGTATTATGTATGATATATAAGTTTGAGTTTCATATTTATTTTTTTCGCTCCAGAATAATAACTGTATACCAGCTTTTCCTATTTCTTTGACAGAACTGTATTTCGAGTAACTAGCAAAATGGGCTATTGGAATTCCAAGGTTGTTCCAAGGTTCAAGAAGCTATTCGAGAAGAGTAGTGTTAAGAAGGCTGCCGCTGCTGAAGCTTGCAAGACCTTTGATGAGTCTAAGGTACATTTTATTACATAATCGTAAAACTCTTAATTATGAGGCTATAGGTTCCATGAGACACTATTATTTGATCATAAAATATAATATATTATCACGCATATACAAGTTAATTTGCTGTATACTAGGTGTTATTAATAATTCTTTTGTTTGATTCCTGGAAAAAAGAAAAATTAATAAAAAACAGTAAGCACGTATCGATTGGAATCTAGCACTTAAGGCTTTTTGTCCTGGAATAATTATCCACTCATATTTATTGGTATTATTTATTAGGATATTTGGGGTTTATGTGTTTGCTACTTTGCTATATGGGCACGTATGATGATCAATTGGGTACGTATAATAGGAAGCAATCAACAAGGAAATTGAGGAGAAAAGGACAGAACTCCAACCTAAGGTCGTGGAAACCTATGAGGCCACGTCTGCCGAAGTCAAAGTCCCTATCTTCATTTTCTTTTTAATTATCTAATTTCAGAGCCATAGCTACTTGTGTTTTCAAATTCAAACTTCAAATTAAAATGGACAGGCATTGGTGAGAGACCCTAAGGAGGCTGGTTTGAAGAAAAACTCAACAGCCGTGCAGAAGTATCTCGAGGCGCTTGCCGCTATAGGTAATGATTCAGCTACGCTTTGTCATGTGCCTGTTTATAAATATCTCGACAACTATATTTGCTTGTCTATTTTACTTAATTTTGTTAGGTTCGGATTTATTATAGATTTCTAACTTAAAATCAATTGGTGATAAGTGGATTGGCTACTCGGTCGAGCGAGTTAATTACGACTTTTATATCCGGTCGAAAAAGGTTAAGTACGACCTATAAATCTGGTTGGAAGGGTCATATTAATTAGGGGTTTAGGATATTTTAGGATATTTTAGGATCTGAGCTCTGATACCATGTTAGATACGTGTTTATTATGAGTTTCCAACTTAAAACCAATTGATGATTAGTGAATTGGCCTTAATCATTTATATATTAGTTAATAATTTTTAGAATTTTCGATGTGGAATATAATATCCCTAATAGTTTTGTCGATTATATAAATTATTGATTTTACGCCAAATAGTTGATGGCAGAAACTTTGGATTCCTATCACGTCCAGTATATATATATATATATATATATATATATTTTTTTACGGATGCATATCTCGAGCTTAATTCATATTCTTATATCATATATTCAAAGATATCAATTTCTCCTAGTTGGGTATATTAATAATAAACTGAACAAACCCATTATATAATATTTTTAGATTATATTGAATGTTTCGTCATACTTCACTAATTTGAAAAACTTGCTAAACCTCATCATCTTTATAGAAAATGTGTTTTGATATATTAATTGATCATTTTTCTTCGTCCTAGCTTTTATTTATATGGAAATAGTGAATTTACTTATCTTTGTGTCTAACTATGATTTGTAAATTCAGAATTTCCCGGATCATCGGCTGTGAAAGACGTTGCCTCTAGCTTCGGAGCTGGCTATGTCTCCGGACCAGTCACGTTCATATTCGAGAAGGTATGTGTGTTTCTTCCCGAGGAGGTTAAAACACGGGAAGTACCGGTGGAAGAAGTGAAAGCCGAAGAACCGGCCAAAACCGAGGAGCCGGCCAAAACCGAAGAAACAAGTGGTGAGAAAGACGAGGAGATTGTTGAAGAGACGAAGAAAGAAGAGACCGTTACAAGCACTGTCGTTGAGGAGCAGAAACCGGAGGTCGTAAAGGAGGAGGAGAAGACGAATGTCAAAGAAGTGAAAAAGGAAGAAGCTGTACCACCTCTGGCTCCGGAGGTGGTTGAAACTCCGGCTAAAGCACCAGAGACGACGACGCCGGCGCCAGTGGCTGAGCCACCAAAGCCTTGATTTGTTTCAAGACGGTATGGTTGCTTCTCTTGTATGAAAACATCTGTACGTAACAAAAATGAAAGGAACAAAAAAACTCATTTAAAAAAAAAAAACTTATTTTCATTCTTTTTATTTTATTTTGTTTGTCTTTGTGTGGGTAAATCTCTCTGTTTTTTCTTGGGAAGTCTTTAATGTTGTTTTATTTACATTCATGTGAATACAACATGTTTGTGAATGTTTTTTCCGATTCAATTACTCAACCAATTAGTTCATATATCCGATTCCTTTTTTGCATTTTATGCAATACATATAGTTCTGATATATCCTTCAATCAAATTAGTCCATTGATTCGCACATATTTGTATAACTTTCTGATTTTTTATTCTTAGATACGATTTTGTAATCTACAAGACTACACCTTTTCGTGAAATTTTTGATTAAACAGTTTTAGTAAAATATGGAATAATTTAACGATGGAACTACGTAGGATGAGTTTATGTGCACGTGAAATTTGATTTGTCTAGCAGAAAAAGGAGAGCACGTAGGATTTATTTATAGTTGATGCGTGCAAGTTATAAGGAACCTACCAAGAAACATAAATATGCAGCACAAGTTTTAATTTTCTTAATTCAAATGAAGTGGTAAGCAACTTATATATCTTAATCGCTATCTTCTTCTTTTTGGTCTTTTCTTTAAAAGAGCTGCGTGATATTCCACTATACCCATTGTAGACCTAATAAGAAATATAATCACTTTCAATTGTAGAATTTAGTGATGCTCATGGTTTTGACTTGACCAATTCGGTCCCTTCTTTATTTTTTTCTTCAATATAATTAAGTCGAAAGAATGCCCTCATCCAGACATTTTGTTGTAACATAACCGGAAGCAGAACCGATCTAAAACAAAACAACCGGTTAGCTTGTCGACTCTCCAAGTAAATCTAACTCTCCCCTTAAAACAAGTTTCTTAACAATCGAAGAGTTTTGAAACTTGCAGTCTCTATGTAATTTTTTGGACAGGATATTAATTAAGTAGTCGTCTAGTTTCTTTGTCCTTCAATTACTTGATACCGAGAAGCAGTGTCGGACTAATCTTTTATAATGTCTCCATCAAAATTTAATACTATGCTCTGTACAAATTTTATCAACATTGCAAAGCAGTATAAAAAAACATAAATTTTCATTAAAAAGAAATAAAAATCTATAGTCTGTTTATTATAACAGTGATATTAAAAAACTTATTGTTGAAATATAGATCTTATTGCACATGTCATGCAAAATTATCCATTAGATTCATATGGTCAAATTTTTCATCCATAGCCGTTATAATTGATAATGTAGACAACCCATTTAATCTTTGTTGTGACATGATAGACTGCAAATAATTCTTTATCATCTCCAACTTCAAAAAAAAATTTTCATATGCGGCGATCGACATCGAAATGGTCAATAATATGCTATAAACAATTTCTGTTTTTTGATAATAATCCTCCATTTTTTTAAAAAATTCGAACACTTCAATAGGCTTTCGAAATTTTTGGGTATTGATTCCCAAAGAATCTTTAGTTTCATAAACAAGTCATCATCAATTATGTCTGAATGCATACCATTCATTAAAGAAGGTTTCAGATTCAAAAATGATGCCCTTAATGTATTCTCAGTTGCATCTGCGTAAATCAAACAAAAATCCAAAAGTTTTTTCATACTTTTGGAATTGTTCAAATTGGATTCAAATAAAACTAGAGTTTGATTCATGAATGTGTTAAAGTAACCAATCTTTAAACTTTTCCTACAAAAATTTATTTGTTTATAGATACTAATAATTTTTTTTTAAAAAAATATGTCCCATTAATTTGGATGTCTTAATCCGCAGTTTGGGTGGCTTACCCTCTTGGCCGGCCCTGCCGAGAAGCATTTTCTTTTGTTTAATTTTCAAACAAAAACTGTTGTGAGCGTTACATGCCTTTCTTTTTCAGCATAAATTCAGAAACTAATCATTCTCTAAGCAACTTCCAAAATGGAGGTTAATCTTGGTCATCCATTTTTTGCATATGGACCAACTACACTTGATCCATCTTGAAGGAGCATAAGAAACAGTCGTGTACTTGGTCAATCTCTGCCTTGAAGCAGAAGCAAAGTTTGACCTTGGTCCATCTCTTGGGTTTCGTTATGTAGGTGACACTACGAAAGTTTTAGGTTATTTTTTGTAAGAATAAAAATAGCTTAAAGTTGTTTAGTGGAGTACAAGTATATTCTCAATGTGTTGCAAGACATTTTGTGAAAATATCAATGTATTGATCCAAACTATGTTATATGCAATCATTTCTGTGTGGCACAGGTCTTTGTTATTCTAACGTCAAACTAATTAAAGGTTGTCTTCTTAATTCGATACAGTTCCAGTTATACATAGAGCATCCTTAACATTTTTTAGTGAATAGTGTTTTTAGAGGCCTTGATTGAGCTAAATCTTTGAGGGAGTGTGTTTTGATATATTTCTTAAGTCCGCAATACCGACTAGGCCTTTCTGCGTCTATTATTTAAAATGTCTACAGTGTATGACAGTTCCTTGAGGACATTGTCATAGAAGAACAGACCTGCCGTAGCATAGCATAGACTTATACAACAGTGGAGACACATTATCACCGCAGAACAAAAGAAACACAATAAGTGAAAGAACAAGACGAGACTACACCAAAAAGTGAAGAATTGACAGGATCATCTCATAACCTTTTTTACAATTTAAAATTCTTTCTGTAAATCAGTGAGATTCCTTTATTTTATCCCAGCTGAAATGAACTGAGATTAGCACTTGTGAGCCTAATCATGAACTAATTAACTAACACGCACAACAGGAAATTTTAAAAAGGTTTAGAGTTGAAACAGAGTTGTGAGCAAATAGTGAGGTGTGAACTAAAGATATTACTATCTATCAGACTGATAATTTATATATATATATACCCATGAGTCTGATGTTTTCATACAAGAGAATCAACATTGATTTTGGCCCCCAAATTTTTTGAAAGCTTTTTCATAAACATAGGTCTATAAATTACAGAAAAAATCTTTATTAAAGTTTTTTAAAAAATATTTCAACTCCCAAAAATCTCAGCCCAACCCTGCTTGCGAGTTAATCTTTCAAACCAATAATTTATATCATGAATTTCATTTTTTTCTCTCTAGAAAACCTCGAAATCATCTTGCAATAACACGCGATTATATATGATGACTATGTTCTTCAAATTAAGGCATTAAATAGTAGTAATATTTTGATATTTTCCGAAGTTTCCGTTCGCCCCACTCTTTAGATGATAATTATTTGAAACCTTAACGGAGTCTACCAGGCTACAACGGTTCGGTTTAGATACTTTTGTCGGTTTACTAAAGAGTTAGTAGTTAGTAAATTCAGCAATCTTGGAGATTCGGACCAACCTAAAAATGAAAATCTCCCTTTGTTTTAGAATCTTTTACACACGAACAATTCTTCAAGAAGCTAACCTTTTAAATTTAAGAAAATGATTTTATAAATATGATATATATCTTTTAAAATAATTGAGATGTTTTTTTACTCTAAGGAAAAATATTGGTAAATTCTTACATTTTTGGCAAATTGTAGTGTCTTTTCTTGTACAAATGTTTCTTCTAAGAAAGCGTCAATGCACGCCAATGAAAACCTTAAAAAAAAAAAAACAGAAAGAGAAAAAATGAAATAAATTCATGAGGAAAAGAGGCAAAGTCGAACCGTAGCCATTTACTAGTAAAGTTAGCGATGAAGAAAAAAGTAGCCACTCCATAAAGTCTCAATTCAAAACCATAGCCATTTACTGAGAAACTTTTGCAATTGAAATAAAGTCGAACAATGGTCACTTACCAAAAAAGTTTGCAAATTGAAAAGATAAAAAGAAGAAGCCACCAACTCTCGTTTCTCTAAACTACATGCGCAACAGAACATGTAGAAATGTAGTTGGAACCCTAGTCCCTAGAAAGATGTACATGTACTTCTTTAATTTTTGTGTGGAAACACTGGTTCCTCCAACGTCAAATTTCATATCCACCTGAGAACATATAAATAGAAAATGATGGATTCGGGTCCTTATCGATGGTCGCGTGCGTTTTCCGTCAATGATGTTATGGTATGCTTAAATAAATATCCATGAATTTATGTTAGTCCTCATTCATATAAAATCAGTTGTATTCCAATAGACCAATCCTACTTGTTTGGACAAGTCAAATCCATCACAATTACGATATTTGTTAGACGATTTTTGCGGTGCAGTAACCTGCATGGTCAAAAGGAGTAAGCCGGACCTAGGCCTACGAAAAAAAAAATGTTAGTCTAAACCCAATAATGCCAGCGTTGAGTCCAGTCCGTGACAACATTTGTAGTTCTCACTTCTCAGCAATCACCAAATATAGACGAGGGTTTAGGGTTGTAAATCCATATATATTCAAAACCAGATGAATATTTATTAATTGTTAGTTGAATTAACTTTTTTAAATTTCATTATGAAAGTTTTCATATGCTTGAAGAGAACTAAAAGTAAAAGATTGAGACGTTCAAGATTTAGTTGAACAAATATGCTAATGTGTTTTCTATCTTAAACTTCATTCTGAAAGTTTTCATATGCTTGACAACAATTAAAAATAAAAGATTGAGACGCTAATTCTAGAAAAAAAAAGAAAGTAGCATGCTCCAAAATGAATAATCAGCTGTCTTCGGCTTTTCTTTTCACTTTAGGCCATCAAAGTTGATGGGGGAGGGCCTCCTCTTTGTTCTTCTCAAACTTTAGGCATCTCAATAATCTAAATCCTAAAACAAAATCGAATAAACTAAAAAGAGCCCATGAAATAATAAAAATGGATAGATTTGGTTTAGATTTTCACTATTAAACAAGTGAACTATAAAGTATTCTTTATCACATTTTCCCACGCCAAGTATTTTCGAAGTTTAAATCCATATTTCTGTATTGTTTCTTGCAACGTTTCACCGTGAACATTTTACCTTATGAATATAATTTTTTATTCCCTTCAACTTATTTTATAGATTGAAATTGTATTACTTAAAATACTCTCATTCGAGTGAAAAAACGCTTCTGGCTCTTAGTCGAGAAAACAATATAGGTCATCAGAAAAAAAAAAGTTGGATGAGATATGCATATGCTTGAATAACTAATATTTCTTCCAAATTATATTTACAGGAAAGTTAAACCAACCAATAAGTTTCACTTTCTTAATTGCGTTATAGGTATTACTCATTTCAGATGTTATTTTAATTGAACAACTGGAAAGTTCTAAATTGAAACTCAGACCAATCCATAAACCGTATGAAAGAAACCGGTATTTTTACTATTTATAATTAAACTGCTGTTGTCAACTATGACTAAACCTATAGTGAATGTATTTGAATATGACCCTTTAGCCACAAAATGAATTAGCCGTTATATTTGTACAACTAGCTCTGAGTTACTCTATGTTTTTTTCATATAAATAGTCTCTCTTTAGATCATATACCATATCAAGTTGCTGTTGTAGTTTATCTTATAAATCTGATGCGTCTTTTTCAAAGAAAAATAAAATCATATAAAAGGGGAAATAATCGGAAAGGGCAGTTTACGAAATAATTTGATAATAATTGCAGATTTGCATGTACATACATATAACTATCTTTTTGCAGGTTCGTGGTGTGAAAATTTCGAGGAGCTTAAGCTGTTGAAACATTGGGTACAGAAACAGAATCCTTGACAGAGAAGTTATTAATTTCTTCTAAAGCAACAAAAAACAAAAAGAGCAGCACAATTACCAAAGATTCTAGTTACTTTGGTTTGTACTAGCTTAGTGGTTGGACAAAGACAATGCTTGGCCTCTTAAATCTGATGGATTAGATTTTGATCTTTAGTTAATGGAACATAAAACATTAGAATGACATAAAGGTACGATGTTTATTTCATAATATAGAGTAATTATATGGTTCGATATTAGCAACATGTGAGTGTGTGTCCTCTTTATGATACTGTATGAGTGTTTCTTTTTTTCGATGTAACTATTTTTTCAAAAAAAATTATAAAGCCATTTCAATGTTTTTTTCTTAACGGGTATAATATAAGATACGATTGATTATGACAGATTGAAAAATAAATATGATATCAAACAAGTAATAAAAGGAGAATATGCAGCCTTGTGAGACTGTCCACGTAGGAAAAAAAAATCGTCTAATCAGATTTTAACGTTTTGCCACGTACTCAAGTGATTTCAGATGTTGGGCTTAAATTTTTTTTCTAGCTGGTATATTGATCTGAATGGCCCAGGAAGCCCATTTCTGTGAAAGCATGGTGACCTTATTCTTCACCGACGCTTAATCTTTTGCAACCTATCTCTTCGTTTTCTTCCTGAAGTCAAATTTTCCCTTCAACATTCATCTTCTCAACTCCTTCCCTGTAAATCCGTAGCGGTTTCTCCCACAATTACTTCCATTAGTTAATTTACCAAGTGTTATGATTCTTTCAACTTTTTCGATTCATTAACGATTGATTTATATAAGATTGAACGATGGCCAACTCAGATTCTCACTTTCTCTCCCCTTTAGATTTCTGGCTTATTGGTATGATCTTATTGGTTTCAACCCGTAAAGTCAATGCGTGGAGGGATTCAGATTTGTTATCCTCATGTAATTTTAAGTTAGTACTCTCATTGTCTTATCTTTTCGAATGAACATTGTAATCGAGTTGTTTGTGTGTCTAAAGTTTGTAGATTGTGGATCACTGGATCAACATGGGTTTGCAAGGGACAAATGTAATCGATGACAATCTACCTCCTCTTTAGTTGATCTTCATCAGCATGGGTTCTTAAAGTTCATCGTTAGTTGATGTTCATCTCATACCATCAGAAGAGGCCTTAAAGCAATGGCCTGACAGGTAAAGTAAAACCATCATCATGCCTTTTATGTTCTTTATCTTTATCGATCCTGAATTATGTATGTGTTTCCTTTTTGAGGTTCCGGGTTTCACTTGCTATAGATGGCATGATTTATTTAGAAACATCAATGGCAAGCCCTTCAGATTCTCATTTGCATATCATACTTACCTCGCTGTCTCAGATATAAGGTAATTGTCCTCTTTTAAAAAATATACCATCAGGAAAATATTATGTGTTTGATGAATCATTCAACGATTGAAGGGTTAGAAACATTTGACAACTTGGATAACCTCAGCAAAAAGGATCTTTTGACAGAACAATACGACAGCAATAACCTTTGGATCTTAGGTAAGGATGTAAACATTGATAGTGAAGAACAAATATCGTTGGGTAATGCAGATCAGAATGTTGCTTTTTTTTATATTTAAGATGGACAGGACTTACCTTGGATAGCCCAAAGTGGTAGCAGACCATGAACGGAAAAGAACATATGTTATTGGAAAAGGACTTCTAGACACGGTAAAGAATCATATAAAGTTTTGGTTTTTTTTTTCATTACTAGCGTTTTGCACGATATGGGTTTTATTAGTTATGATAGCGATGATGCAGTTGTATAAAAACCATGGGGAAACTCGAAAAATGTGGTGAATTTAGGGGACAATGAGTACAAAAACTTACTTTGTCTGGATGGTTATTACTTTAAAGCCATGGGAAGAATAGACCAGTCGGGTTATATTAGCTGTTAAGTCCAGTCTCTGCTTTGATCAACTTGAACTACAGGCAAAGGATTCTGATTCTATCTGTTTTAGAATCCCATCCTAAAAATATCATCCACTACAGAGATCATGCAGAGGAATAAGCTTGATTATGTGTTTAACTAAAATCTTATTGCAGGTGCTGGCTTTTGCTTACCAGTCTGACAAGAAACAGCCAAGCAGCTCAAAGAGGCATTTGCAAGTTGAGAACTACCACAAATTATTACAGCCATTTCTTCCACGGTACTCATCACGACTTGAGGAAAAATGTGTCAGAAGGTTAGTTTTGATGAGCTGATTTTTTTTGTTAGTTTAGAGTGTATAATAGATTTTCGGTGAGGGTTTATGACTTTTTCTTTTTGAATGTGATCCGTATAGTGCAGAACTGGATAAAGTATGGCATGTGGTGGAGCACTCAAGGCACACCAAGTTGAGAAAAGAAAAGTAGGACGAAGTTTTACTTACGTTTGTTTGTCTAATGTGTTTAAAATTTTAGTGATGCACGTTTCTATAGTTTGAATATGTCAAAATCGTGGATATTTTTTTAATGTGTGCAGCTGCTAATTAATATGTTAAACCGTGAAATAATCTGTGATATATACTCAAGCGTTTTGTTGCCATATATATTACAAAACGTTTAGTTGCTGTAAAATATGTTTAATACTAACCATTCTGAGTCCTTATACTAAAGTATATCTAAGAATTATAATCATTTGTCAAGTTTAAAACTTACTGAATGGAGTGCATCAGTATACCAAAATTGGATTATGGGTTTAGTATTGTCTTATGAAATCAAAGCAATCTGATTACTCAATTAAAAAAAAAGAAAATTATATTCGAACAACCATCCCGTTTTATATACAAATATATTGTAGATCAAGTGGTTAAGTAATCTCTATGGGACAATTAAGTATCGAAATCCAAAGAATAAAAAAGTCTTTTCAAAAGATAAAAAATACAAAGAATAAGTATTTTAAGAAAAAAAGAAAAATGAAGTTGTGACAATCACAAGCATTATCTAAAAACATATTAAGGCAACATAAACACACATTTTAAAATGTAATGCATTATAAGAAACTGATTCAAATTTACGGAGAAACTTTTACTGGCCTCATCATCAACTACACAATTTTCCGTTTTACTTTGACAACATAATGAAAAACTTAATAGTGGACTTACAAACAAGAGCTAAAGCTAAACGCTTTCACCCACAACTAAAAAGAAGAGCATCAAGAAAATCCTTTCTCTTTTTATTGTTTAAAACTTTTAAAGTCCGTATTTATGTTTTTTGCCAGAACTAATAAAAATATCATAATTTCTTATATATTTAGATAAAAATTGTAATACAATTTTCCGCGCGTAGCGCGGACACGGATCTAGTAATGATAATGTCGCTTTAATTGGACTGTTATGTAATCGCAGTAAACAATGTAAATTTAAACATACAATTCAACTATGTTCAGTTATATCATCAAAAAAAAAATATGGATCTTCAAACAATAAGCTAAAATAGTTATGTCAAAAACAAATTGTCGTAGATAGTGGTTTTGATTTTGGACTAACGTAAGATTAGGGTTGGATGACATTTGCTTTATTTTTTGGCTTTTAAGCACACAAAATTCATGGTCTCATCCAATTAAGCTCTTAAAACATTTTTTGTTATGTTTAAACCTAGTAGATTATGTGACTATGACCTATACATATGAAACCTAATTCAAATAATCCTAAAAATAAATCAAATCAGAAGATAAAGAGAAGGTAAAAAGAACGCAAGGGGCACTTATCTTTAATATTTATAATTTTCTCTAATAAAGAAAAAGCGATGATGTGTGTTCTCATCTTTTGTGAAAGTATATATTGCTTTTGCTTTTTTCAAAAGCTAAAGACTCATAAAAAAAAAAACTAAAGCTCAAATCCTAAAGAAGAAGAATGCATTGGGTACTTCAACTTTTTTCACTTTTCTTTTGATTTTCTTAACTATAATTTTACATAATTTCGTATATTAAAAAAAAAAAAAAAACTGATGGCTTGAAATGATGATTACCCTCTCCACTTATTAAGCCACTCACTCCAAGCAGCAACTTCAGAACATCGTGAGCCCCAAATCATTTTAAAAAACAGTGAAAACATGATGATGTCTAATGATGATGATCTCCTTCTAGGGTTTTGCAACTTCTTCGAAGACCCTTCTTCTCTTTCACTTCTCTGAACTTCAGATTTGTGTCGGAGAGTTCCTTTTTTTTCTTCTTTTTCTGATGTTACAATGGCAGACAAGATATTCACTTTCTTCCTGATCTTGTCATCAGTCTCTACTCTCCTCTGTTCTTCTTTGAGTTCATCTCTTAATCTCTCACTAATTAGACAAGCAAACGTCCTTGTCTCTCTAAAGCAAAGCTTCGATTCCTATGATCCTTCTCTTGATTCATGGAACATTCCAAATTTCAACTCTCTATGTTCTTGGACTGGCGTTTCTTGTGACAACCTGAACCAGTCCATTACTCGTCTCGACATCTCTAACCTCAACATCTCCGGCACTCTCTCACCAAAAATCTCCCGTCTTTCGTCTTCTCTTGTTTATCTCTCCGTCGCATCAAACAGTTTCTCCGGCGAGGTTCCTAAAGAGATCACCAAGCTGACGAGCCTAGAGTTCTTGAACATCTCAAACAACGCCTTTGAAGGAGAGCTTGCGCCACTTGAGTTCAGTCAAATGACTCGGCTCACTACGCTCGACGCTTACGACAACAACCTCAACGGATCACTTCCTCTGTCTCTAACCAAACTCACTCAACTCGACTACTTAGACCTCGGAGGAAACTACTTGACCGGTGAGATCCCTAGAAGCTACGGAGGTTTCTTGCGTCTCACGTTACTATCTTTATATGGAAATGACCTAAGTGGGAGAATCCCTAGCGAGTTAGGGAACATCACAACTCTTCAGAAGCTATACTTGGGCTACTACAACGACTTCCACGGCGGGATACCAGCTGATTTGGGGAGATTGATCAATCTTGTTCACTTGGATTTAGCTAACTGCAGCTTGAAAGGATCAATACCTGGAGAGTTAGGGAATCTCAAGAACTTGGAGATTCTGTATCTTCAGACCAATGCACTCACAGGTTCTGTTCCTAGAGAGTTAGGGAACATGACAAGCCTCAAGACTCTAGATCTCTCCAACAACTTTCTAGAAGGAGAGATTCCTCTGGAGCTATCTGGACTTCAAAAGCTTCAGTTGTTTAACCTCTTCTTCAACAGATTACACGGCGAGATCCCTGAGTTCGTATCTCAGCTTCCTGATCTTGAAGTTCTCAAGCTTTGGCACAACAACTTCACCGGAAAGATTCCTGCAAATCTTGGCACAAACGGGAAGTTGGTCGAGATCGATTTGTCTACTAATAAACTCACAGGTTTGATCCCTGAATCACTCTGTTTCGGAAGAAACCTAAAGATTCTCATTCTCTTCAACAACTTCTTGTTCGGTCCTCTCCCTGAAGATCTTGGCCAATGCGAGCCGCTCTGGAGATTCCGTCTAGGTCAGAACTTTCTGACAGGTAGACTGCCAAAGGGTTTGATCTATCTGCCAAATGTATCGCTTCTCGAGCTTCAAAACAACTTCTTGACCGGAGAAATGCCAGAAGAAGAGGCGGGAAGTGTAGGGTTATCAAGTCTCACTCAGATCAATCTGTCAAACAACCGGTTAACCGGATCGATCCCTAGTTCAATTAGGAACCTCAGAAGCCTTCAGATTCTTCTTCTTGGCTCTAACCGGTTCACAGGACAAATTCCAAGTGAAATAGGGAGCTTGATGAGTCTTCTCACGATTGACATGAGCAGAAATAACTTCTCTGGCAAGTTACCTCCAGAGTTTGGTGATTGTCACTCATTGACCTACTTGGATTTGAGTCATAACAAGCTCTCAGGTCAGATTCCGGTTCAGATTTCTCAGGTTCGAAATCTAAACTATCTGAATGTTTCTTGGAACTCGTTAAACCAAAGCATCCCCACGGAGCTAGGATACCTGAAGAGCTTAACATCAGCAGATTTCTCACACAACAACTTCTCAGGTTCAGTACCAACTTCAGGGCAGTTCTTTTACTTCAACAACACGTCATTCCTCGGAAACGCTTTTCTCTGCGGATACTCTTCAAACCCTTGCACCGGTTCTCAAAACCAGTCTCAATCTCAGCTTCTTAACCAGAAAAATGGAAATTCTCACGGCGAAATCTCCGCGAAATTCAAGCTGTTGTTAGGGTTAGGTCTACTAGGGTTCTTCTTGGTGTTCATCGTTTTAGCTGTGGTCAAGAATTGGAGAAGGAGAAGGAATAGTTCAAATCTATGGAAGCTCATAGGCTTTCAACAGCTAGGTTTCAGAAGCGAGCACATTGTGGAGTGCGTTAAAGAGAACAATGTGATCGGTAAAGGCGGTGCAGGGATCGTCTACAAAGGCTTAATGCCAAATGGTGAAGAAGTTGCGGTCAAGAAGCTCTTATCCATAAGCAAAACGTCATCACACGACAACGGTTTGTCCGCAGAGATTCAGACATTAGGTAGAATCAGACACAGGAACATAGTGAGGTTGCTTGCTTTCTGTTCAAACAAAGACGTGAATCTCCTTGTTTACGAGTACATGCCTAATGGTAGTCTTGGAAAAGTCTTGCATGGGAAAGCTGGAGTGTTTTTGAAGTGGGAAACGCGGTTGCAAATAGCGTTGGAAGCGGCTAAAGGATTGTGTTATCTTCATCACGATTGCTCGCCGCTTATAATTCACCGCGATGTGAAATCAAACAACATCTTGTTAGGTCCTGATTTTGAAGCTCATGTTGCTGATTTTGGGCTGGCTAAGTTTCTGTTGCAAGATAATGGAGCTTCGGAGTGTATGTCATCGGTTGCAGGCTCGTACGGCTACATCGCTCCAGGTACATGACGGATTCTCAATAACTGTGTTTCTTGCTTTACACGTAACGTTCGAAACTAGGGCTGACCATGCATTTAGGTTACTGTTCGGTTTGTTTGATGTTTTGGTCTATTTAGTTCTGAATAAATAAAAACCAAAATAAGCTTAGATTGGCACGGTTAACTAGTCAAAATCCAAATAACAACTGTCTTATAAATTAAATGTGTAAACTTAAATTTAAAATAAGTTTCTTTTCGATTTTTAGGTCCCTTAAGCTTAACTATTGCTGAGAAATTTGATCAAATTTTTAGTGTTAGTCAGAGTTTGGTTTAGTTAAACCGATTCAGTTCAGTTACTCGTTCCTACATAAATTCGTGTATGGTCGATCTAAACATGTTTTACCTGATTTTTATCATGCAGAATACGCATATACATTGAGAATAGATGAGAAGAGCGATGTGTACAGCTTTGGAGTAGTACTATTGGAGCTAATAACGGGTCGAAAACCAGTAGATAAATTTGGAGAAGAAGGGATAGACATTGTGCAATGGTCAAAGATTCAGACAAATTGTAACAGACAAGGTGTGGTGAAGATCATTGACCAAAGATTGAGCAATGTGCCACTAGGAGAAGCCATGGAACTGTTCTTTGTGGCTATGCTATGTGTTCAAGAACACAGTGTTGAGAGACCGACCATGAGAGAAGTCGTCCAGATGATTTCTCAATCTAAACAACCCAACACTTTCTAAATCCAGTGAATTTATATATATGTTAAATATTTTTTTGTTATGTTGTATGGTTCTATAGCGTTTTGTTAGAAATGTAATGATGGTTTGGTGGTCATAGGAGTTTATATTAAGCTTGGGTGTTAAGGATATCTTCCTGACATAATATATCCATTCATGCAAACAATTATCAATAATGTGAGAGATTATATATTTATATCAAATACGAAATACTAGGTGGTAGCCCGCGCCCTGCGCGGTGTAAATAGATTAAAACAAATTATTAATTTTAATTTATAGATAATAGATTAAATGGTGCATATTAAAAAAACACATTTTAAACTTGTTTATATTGTAGTTTATTTTTCATCGAGGTAGTGGAAGAGAGTCAATGATTGACATAAGAGTAAGCGAGAACTAATATGATATAAATTATTGAGTAAAGATAAAACAAAAAATAAGCAATAGAATAATAAAACCTTTCAGAATCCAAAAATAATAAAAAAAAAATTTAGAATAACATATGCGGTGAATAGTGTCTTCAGAACTCTCCATTTGCAATCCTATTATGATCATTAAAAAATTAAAGCTAAAATAAATTAGTCTAGTTGTCCGGTATGAGCCAGAAGAATGAGTCAAAGAAAAATTGGTTAAAGTCAAGGTTTTCCTTGTTCTAGTAGACGATCGAATTGATTTACCAATTCTTTCTTAACTGTAGCATGAATCTTATCCCCCTATAGTTTTTATAACACAAAATTAAAATTTAGTTTTGGGGTTAAGTGTACAGAAATAAAATCAATAAATATTCTAAGCTAACTTACATTAAGATCAATGAGAACCATTTCAATGGTTAGGCCACCGGCTGCAGAGAGTAGCTTCCACAATCAGACAATACCCACCATCACTCTCCGCATTGTCTTAAAGGGCTAAAAGTCGGAAACGGGGTTAAAGACCATGATTTTGTGATTGATTGAATGTAGTGCTATGTTAATTTTGAGAAGGAGACAACTGTGAGTACAATCAACTCGTTCAGTTTCATATTTATATATGCAATCCTCATAGGTGAGTAATAAATACATAATTAAATCGCACATCAATTATCTATAAATTAAAATTCATAATTTGACGTAATTAGAATCTTATTTCCGAAATTGTGTTTTGATGTAATTGCTTTGTAAATTCAATCAATTTCGTGGTTGACATTTAAATTACAAGCAAATCAAACAGATTTTATTCAACTAAATGTGATTTTAGTTGACCAAAATCATGCAGATTTTATTCAACTAAATGCTGATTTTAGTTGACCAAAATCATGCAGATCTTGTAACCAAATGACCTAGAACTAAATTCTAATATATATATATACACATGTATCTAATATATATCTACATATATATCGTATATATATAATTTTAGTAGTTTGTATTATTCTAAAAAATTAAACACGCTATATTTTAAAACAATTAACATATATCTTGAGATGTAAGATCAAAAACAAAATTTCATGTTTTAATCTTCCGATTAATCAGAATTTAGTGATTGACATTAAAGTCGGAAACAACAAAATCTTGCAGATTTTATTCAATTAAATGCGTGATTTTAGTTGACCAAAATCATGCAGATTTTATTCAATTAAATGCGTGATTGACATCAGATCCCATATATAGTTTTATATAGAAATAAAAACATGAATCACAGAGAAGTTTTTGTTGTTTTAACTAAAAATGTCATGTTTTAATGTTCGATTAATCAGAATTTAGTGATTGACATTAAAGTCGGAAACAACAAAATTTATTTAAGTATAGAAATACAAAAATCTTTTTACTTATCTTCAATTCTCCCTTTGTTTCTTCAGCATCCTCTGTATCTTTTCTCAATCTTCTCTCTTCAACCTTCTAATATAGCTGTTGCTTCCTAATTCGTGTTTAAGGTTAGCTGTCTCTCTCTTTCATTCACTCTTCTGAACTGATTCACCCTTTTGTTTCTTGCCTTCGACTCAAATTTGATATGGATTGCAGATGAATCTCCTAGGCGTCAATCTTAAAATCGCTTCTTTCATGCCTCAGTTCCATAGCTCACGATCCGATTGTAATTTATGCACTTCTTGGGTTAGGTTCTGTCTCTGTGAGTTTTGTTTCTATCTCACATTTAGATTAGTGAAATTGAGGTTTAAATGAAAATCTTGTTTGGTTCTTAGCGCAACAAGAGAACCTGAAACCCTTGCTTTTATTTCATTCTGAATGGTGCTTGATTTGTGATTTGACGAGTGATTAGATAAAAGATGAATCCTTTACTCACTTTGTGTTTCCATTGTCATAGGTTTCTGCAAACGACAAAGTTTTGTGTACTGCTTGATATCAAGGAGAAAACTTTGAAGAAGCTGTCTAAGCAGTATATATGTGTGTTCCAGACTGTCTTTGTTTTCTATTTGTTCTCACATACTTACCAAACTCTTTGTTTCTATCTTCGTGCAAGGACATGATATACGAATCAAGTAGCAGGGGTCACTTGTACAGTTCTCTGGCTCTAAGGAAACTCAAATGATGCTGGAGATTGCGGTGGCATCCCTGTGTTTAATACTTATAATGTCACTGCATTTGGTAAGATCAAAAATCAAAATATGCAATAACTAGTAACTGATTACTTGATTATCCCTTTTCTGCTTATTGACTCTAAAGCTTGGTACTTTGGCAATGATATGATGGTAGAAGATGGCCAAGGAGTTTGTGGAGATGTTCAAACACGAAGTAATGCTATAGGTAGGTATATTCTCCTAACTCATTCTGCACATAAGTACCTTTAGGCTACCGATTAGCTTGATTATTTTGATTTACAACACTAATATAGGGCGATCTTAGGAGGAGCCATACTTGTTCCTGAAGTCGCAATGCAAGTAGCAAAGAAGAGACATAATTGATTGATATCAGTGACGAGGAAGAAACAAGTCTCGAAGGAGATTTAAGTTTGGGTATAAGGATGAGTGGTACGTAGGCAAATCGAACCTCCGGTCAAGTTTGATATAGCCAAGAGACCAGGAGCAAAGAGATACCGTGCACCAGTTTAGATTTAGGTTTTATTAGGTTTTCAAAACCAGTTTATTATTTATGAACCAGTTTTAATTTGTAAACCATATTGAAAATATTATTGGAAATAAAAGAAAATAAAATAATTGATTTGGTTTTAGTATTTATTGTAATTGTTATTAACTAATTAATTAATTTGATTATAGAAAAATGCATTTTAATTAAAATTTATAATAATGGCAACAATTTAGTTTTGTGGCTGATTGTAGAAAATTTTCTACGGTTTAGAATATGGCTTTTTGTAGCGAAAAGAGCAACAAACTTGAGTTAGCGCTATTTGTAGCTAGTAGCTACAAAAATCGTTTGTGGCTAAGTCGTAGAAGTAGAGCAACAAATAGCAACACTTATTCGATTGCCACAAGCTCATAGTCAACGAATTTCTTCTGTGGCGATTTGTGGCTAAGTGTTAAATAGCCACGAAAATTAGTCGATAGCCACCATATTTTTCGTGGCTAAATACACAATTTCTTGTAGTGTAACATTTTAACAGTGAAATATCAGTGTCGTAGTTACATGTGGAACATAGGTCAAGTAAAATGAGGAGTTGCATGTGAGAACCGGGAGAGAAGATAGAGAAAGCACATGCGAAAAGGTACTCAGCTGCCATTACCTAACATTTTCACGTCTCAAGATTGGTGAATGGTCTCTCCATATTAAATCACCCATGTGATCTTAAGATTTATTCATGTTTTATAAAATAGTAACTTTTATCTATTATATCATAGTAGAATGTTAAAACCTAAAATTAAGAGTATTCAATATCGGAGTAAATGCCATTAGCCAAAGTCGCATATTTTGAGATATTATGTTTGTACAACAATTTTTATATATAGAATTGAGACGACGACGTACTAAATTGACCTAAAACGAATACTTTATTCACTTTGTGTTTCCATTGTCATAGGTTTCTGCAAACGACAAAGTTTTGTGTACTGCTTGATATCAAGGAGAAAACTTTGAAGAAGCTGTCTAAGCAGTATATATGTGTGTTCCAGACTGTCTTTGTTTTCTATTTGTTCTCACATACTTACCAAACTCTTTGTTTCTATCTTCGTGCAAGGACATGATATACGAATCAAGTAGCAGGGGTCACTTGTACAGTTCTCTGGCTCTAAGGAAACTCAAATGATGCTGGAGATTGCGGTGGCATCCCTGTGTTTAATACTTATAATGTCACTGCATTTGGTAAGATCAAAAATCAAAATATGCAATAACTAGTAACTGATTACTTGATTATCCCTTTTCTGCTTATTGACTCTAAAGCTTGGTACTTTGGCAATGATATGATGGTAGAGAAGATGGCCAAGGAGTTTGTGGAGATGTTCAAACACGAAGTAATGCTATAGGTAGGTATATTCTCCTAACTCATTCTGCACATAAGTACCTTTAGGCTACCGATTAGCTTGATTATTTTGATTTACAACACTAATATAGGGCGATCTTAGGAGGAGCCATACTTGTTCCTGAAGTCGCAATGCAAGTAGCAAAGAAGAGACATAATTGATTGATATCAGTGACGAGGAAGAAACAAGTCTCGAAGGAGATTTAAGTTTGGGTATAAGGATGAGTGGTACGTAGGCAAATCGAACCTCCGGTCAAGTTTGATATAGCCAAGAGACCAGGAGCAAAGAGATACCGTGCACCAGTTTAGATTTAGGTTTTATTAGGTTTTCAAAACCAGTTTATTATTTATGAACCAGTTTTAATTGTAAACCATATTGAAAATATTATTGGAAATAAAAGAAAATAAAATAATTGATTTGGTTTTAGTATTTATTGTAATTGTTATTAACTAATTAATTAATTTGATTATAGAAAAATGCATTTTAATTAAAATTTATAATAATGGCAACAATTTAGTTTTGTGGCTGATTGTAGAAAATTTTCTACGGTTTAGAATATGGCTTTTGTAGCGAAAAGAGCAACAAACTTGAGTTAGCTATTTGTAGCTAGTAGCTACAAAAATCGTTTGTGGCTAAGTCGTAGAAGTAGAGCAACAAATAGCAACACTTATTCGATTGCCACAAGCTCATAGTCAACGAATTTCTTCTGTGGCGATTTGTGGCTAAGTGTTAAATAGCCACGAAAATTAGTCGATAGCCACCATATTTTTCGTGGCTAAATACACAATTTCTTGTAGTGTAACATTTTAACAGTGAAATATCAGTGTCGTAGTTACATGTGGAACATAGGTCAAGTAAAATGAGGAGTTGCATGTGAGAACCGGGAGAGAAGATAGAAAGCACATGCGAAAAGGTACTCAGCTGCCATTACCTAACATTTTCACGTCTCAAGATTGGTGAATGGTCTCTCCATATTAAATCACCCATGTGATCTTAAGATTTATTCATGTTTTATAAAATAGTAACTTTTTATCTATTATATCATAGTAGAATGTTAAAACCTAAAATTAAGAGTATTCAATATCGGAGTAAATGCCATTAGCCAAAGTCGCATATTTTGAGATATTATGTTTGTACAACAATTTTTATATATAGAATTGAGACGACGACGTACTAAATTGACCTAAAACGAATACTTTATTAAATATAAATCCAACCACTAGATCGATAACGTTTTCACCACCAACTGCATTGAGATGTTATCTTCAATACATTTTTAATGTATATCTTTTTTTGTAACACTGTATCTATATGTGTGTATTTCTCTACGACATCTTCATGAGTGCTTTTCCAAAATTTCACTCAGACAGAAGTAAACATACCTATCCTATATCATAAAATGATTTATGGAGTTCAAATGTTGGATGTGGCCTATATATATGATGGATAAACCAATAATTCAACGAATATTGCAATATATTTTAATATTGTTTAACTGTTGTCAGAAAATGTCAGAAAGTATATTTCCCGTGACAATGGGAGTGCAAGAAAAGGTAAGAGGTCAAACAAACAAAAGCATGTGATCTGCCATTTACCATTGACCTTCTTCCCCAACACATGTGATTGTATATAACTACTCAGTTTTTTTTTCTTTCTTCTGAATGCTAGTTTTAATGTTGCAACAAAGCCCTATATTATAAAGAGCTAGCCATCTCAAACCAATGTATAGAAATGCTCCTGTGCTCTACATGATAGTTTTGGGATATATCATCTAAGGGCCAGCTCGCTGTATATAAAAGATTGTCTAATAGAATTATTTACGCAATTCTCACTTGTATATACATTGAGAATTGAGTAGATTATATGTTAACTAGATTTATACTTTTTTATGCATCGAGATTTTTTTAGTCAAAATCATCATTTCTGTCATTATATATATATATATATATACATTGCAGCATGTACTCAGAATGTTCGTCTCGAACTTCAATTATAATAAATGGATATACAAATTGTATGTGAGCCAAGTTGAAAACGATATTCCATCTATTTCACAAATAATATCGTTATAATGCTTTCATGGGGATTTTTGTAATGCTTTCATGGCATCGAAAAAAGATGCCATAGTTGATATTGCTACGTACTAAGTACTAACTAATATTTCTTAGTGTGCTATCAGACTTATTAAAAACTATATAGCTTTATCGCCATATCTTTTTCAAAATAAATGTAGTTTAGTATTAACTTTCAAAATATTGTTATACTAGGATTTTAAGGGAGACTAGATCTCAATCCGCGAAACCGCGTGGTTTTTTATTTTCATTTATTTTTATATAAACATTTTGTTTTCAATTCTAAATTGATATATATTATAATGTATATGTGTCTATCAATTTTTAAAACATAATAAGTTTACGGTATATTTTTTTCATTGACTAGATTGTTTTAAACTTTCACATGTATTTGTATCTTCTTCTATATATATATTTTCGGATTATTATTTCATTATTAAACTCGTAACTATACATATAAAGATTAGTAAAATATTGTTTTATTGTCATATTCAAAAATATTGTAACATTTCACAAATTTAAAAAGTTTTTAAAAAATTAAACTTTTCCCTTCATATATTTATATTATCGAGTAAATAATTAAACATTTCATTGGTTTAAGGTAGTAAAGATTAACCATTGTTAGATAATATGATATTTGTTATTTAAAAAAAAAATCTTTATAATTTTAAAAGTTAACATCGATAAATATTTAAATTATTAACATATAGACTATAATATTACAACATTAAATTATATCTATTTAATTTATAATATCTATAAATTCAATGGATCATCTATTGTTTAAATCCAATTATTGATAGCCCAATAAAAATTTCTGGTAGGCCCAAAATTTAAATGATAAGATTAGAGATTAAATGTAACATGACGTTTTAAGAATATGCCCATTAAGTCCATTTTTAAAAAAATCACATATGAATTAAAGTTGTGACTTATGTTTTAATATATAAGATTCGCAATTCCACGGTCTACTCTTTCCGTTCCTAAATATAAGATGTTTTAGGTAAAACACATTGTTTAAGAAAATTAAGTTTTTAATTTAAAGTATTATTAAGATTATAAATTAAAAATTACTTAACCAATTACAAAATAGATCGATTAAATTTAATTGGTTACATAATTTTTGATAAAGTTAAAATTACCTAGAAATATGAAAATATCTTACATATTGAAACATAAAAAATCTTCTAAACATCTTATATTTAGGAACGTAGAGAGTATACTTTGCCATTATTATTCTTCGGATCCTACTAATCCTTGGGTGTGGAAACCCCAAGACTTAATGGTCAAAAGGTTTAAGACTTTTACATTATATATGAAATTTGATTTCCAAAATAATGTTCTGTAAAATTATTACAAATAGTTTATCGTTATTTGTAATATAAATAGAGATTATACGATATTGCATCCAATATTTAAAAATTGCTAGTATTTTTTATTTTTCTCAAAAACAATTAATATTACAGATGTCGAAGAAGGATTTAGTACTTTAACCAAAAAATGTAAAAAAGGAAAACAAAGTTGAGTTAGATATGAATCTAACACATAATATTAAGAGTTTAAATTTCTGTTAATATTTTTTAGTTTTAAGTCATGTATTGTATATAGTATATGGTTTGGTGACAAAGAAGAGATTGTAATATATGTTCTAACACTAACTAAAATATTCTCAAAATAATATTTTACCTGTTTTGTATGTGTATAATTTTCGCATTAGCTAGACCAAATTAGTTGACAAGAAAAAATATTAAAATAAACACCAAAAGTGATAGTAAAACTATGAAAATGCGCCCACGTGGACCAAATAGGAAACGAGGGTAGGCTATTCAGATTACGTTGGGCTTGCTTATTAGCCCAAGTCAAGACGGAATTCAAAACCCATCGTGTCATTCATCAATTCGCCTTTAAATTGTTCAAAAAAAAAATTAATTTGAATAAATTTAACTTTCTTTAAAAAAAAAAAAAGGAAAACAACGTTATTGTGTTCCAATCACTATTATTTTTTTGACGTCGGTGTTCCGAATTGTATAGCGCACTTTTACAAAATGTATAAACAAGATTTAAGAGGACATTTTAGCAAAAAAAAAAAAAATTGAGAGGACGTGGGGATGTGGTTCGGTCGCTTGGTTGCTTCTATGCCGTTCCATGATTCGACCTATGATCTTTTTTAAAAAAAAAAAAAAAAAAAAAACAGATTCGACCTATGATTAAGACATGTATTACACCCTTGAGAGGTTTTCACGTCTCTCTTCTTTTATATTTTTAACAAATATTTTGTATTTTATAACGTTTTAAAATGAAGAAGATTTTTTTTTCGTTTCGTTACCGTATGTGAAAGTATGAACTGTAATTTGGGCGAATTTTGCTATAATAAATATATTTATATTTCAAAAGTTTCTATATAATATACCAAAATATAATTTTTAAAATGTTACAAATTGGGAGATAATTTTATTTTCTTTTTTCATATAAGAAACTATCTTTTCTAGAATTTTTTTTGTTTACTCTCTCACTTCTTCTCTTGTAAAGAGACATACGATCTTTAATAAATAGATAGTTCAAAAAATCTCTAATGTATTTTGCTATTTTTATTTATAAAATAGAAGAATTCTATAATAGACTTGAGTTATGCTCCAATGTATTTCTCTAGAATAGTAATCTATAAATATAGAGTAAATAATAGAAGATTTTTTTTTCTATAAATAGAGAAATAGTAGTTTCTTTTATACAAAAAGAAATAGAAGTGGTTTGAAATAGTTTCACTTTTAAATGATATTATAGAAGTGAAAATAACAATAAATTGGAGATGCTTTAATGGATGTACATGCATGAAAAAATAAAAGTCATTTTTGCATTTTTCCAGTCAACAGTCGAGGTTTCTCTCTCTGTGCATCTGCTCTCATATTATAATTTGTATTTTAGATTGGCCGTGGTGGTTTTTTTTTCGTGCTTTTTGTTTCTCTAGGGTTCATACTTTGTAGGGACTACCTCTATTTTTGTCACAGATTATTAGGATGTGGTTTCTTGTAAGGTGTAAATGTGTAATCATGTTTTTATCCCGTTTTCAGCGTTAAATTGCTGATCGTCTTAGAGTTGGAACTTTAGGTTTAATAATTTTGTAAAAGTTTTATCGATTTTTATTTTTTTTCTTATGTCTTTAACCGTATTCTCTAACTGGTGACATTAAAATAGGAATATGAATATGTAGGAAAATAATGAGTAAGAACAAAATAAAAATAAATAGGAACAAAATAAAAGAAATGAAAATGAATTTTGTTCCAAATCAATTTTGATAAGGAATATTTTTTTTTCTATAGTTCATTAAAATTGGAGGAATGATAAAGAATCACATACATCAAAAATTTCTTATAAATGGTGTAATTTTTAAGGAATGAGTGGGAATTGATTATTCCCCTTAGTTCTCTCGGCCACTATTTAGACAGTATTCTTATGTTTTTTTTCTTTTGAGTTTTTGGGTCTTCAAAAAAAAAAAAAGAATTTTCGGCTGTTTTATTAACTTCCTGCAACTTTTTGGGTTATATTGTAACTATATCAGGTCGTAACTTTCAATTGTTTGAATAATAAATACAACGCCACTGATCAAACAATCTTGGACGGTTTCACCAAAGTTCAAAATATATTAATTTGTTATTGTTAATAATCAGTAAAAGATCAAAGATTTTTATAAACACACGAAGCCTCGTAACATACGTCAGAGGATATCCAACCGTGTCGATGTAATTGGCTTAAAGCTGAGCGACAAGGAGCCAATAAATTCAGGAACATTAGTACATTACTCATTTCGATTCTTGACAATTGCACTGAGAAGACTTCTTTGTGACTCACAGAAAATTAATACTTAAAAACCTTTACTTTTACTTCTATTATTTATTTTTTTCATTTTCAACTTAGAGTCCCGGTATGTTTTGAAACAAAGTCTTCTTTTTTCTTTTGGACGATCAACGTGAATGTTTTCATTTTTCTACCACAAAACTTTTCTTTTTTTGTTCGTGGAATCCTAAATCAAAGTGAAAGTTTGAAACTACTAACAATCAACGGCGAAAGATCTTTTCTGACCACTGTAGGAACCGTAGAGAAACAAAAATCAATAGCGAAAATCTTCTAAAGCTCAGAAATATATTAGAAGCTGTTAACTGTCAATGTTATTAGCAAAGAAAAAAAAAACTGTCGATGTTGATGTCACCATTTAGTTTTCAATACTTCATAACATTAACCAAGACTTATGAGTTTCTTTGGTCTTTAGTTTTCAATATTTGATAATATTATTTAATAGTCTATAATAAATAAAATTTAGTACTCCTCTGTAACATTGAATAAGAATATAAATTACCATTTAAAATTGGCTCCAAACACTATAGTAATAGGGGACATAAAAGACAATAAAATAAAGTTTCTTGACTTAGAAAAGGACAATAGATGAAAGTTTAATGTATTATTATTTTTTATTATTGTTTTATATACTGTTCATACGTGTACATTTGTGAAATATATCAAATTTTATTTATGTTTTAAACGAGTAATTTTAAAACACTAGAATATTCATCTTTCTTATTATTTACCAATTTTTAACAACCACCAGGTTTTCTATCAACATATTTCACCATCATTTTTTTTATTCAATCGCTAAACCCTATTTATCACAGTACTCTTTTTTTGTCATTAGCCAGACCAGATATCAATTTAATATATTTAGTAAAACTCTAAAATTAATGATGTTAGAACTATGATAATTTATTAACTTGTATAATTATTAATTTAACGAAAATTTTCTTTTCAAAATTTCTCTTTATAAAATATATTTTTAATTCTTAAAAGAAAAAATTTTAATTTTACGATATTATATAATAGTTAAATTTTGCGGATTTGAATTTTCTCTTTTATTACACTATTTGATAAAAATTTAAAACATAAATACCTTTACATGTAATTCAATAGAATAACACCAAATATTGAAATGTAAAAAGAAAAATCATTGATAAATTTCATTTCAAAAGAAAAACAAACAATATAATGTTTTTGTTTATGTTTATATAAAATTTATAGATAGAAATTATTAATTTATGATTTTATGGGATCATGTATTAACATAAACATTTTTAAAATTTATCTCTTATTATTTTGGTCTGACTTAGGACTGGATAAATTTATTAATTTATCATGTTTATTAATTTATAGAGTTTATATATACAGTATAACCTCTTTATATTAATACTCTATAAATTAATATACACTAAAATTCTCTATAAAATAATATAATTGTATAATCCTAAATCGAGTTTTTGGTTCATTTAGTATATCGATAAATTAATAATCTCTATAAATTAATAAAAAACTATAGTTTTGGTGTAATCCCAACATTATTAATTTATAGAGGTTTCACTGTATATATATTGTCACAATATCTAAAACTCTAATAAATATTTGCATCATTGCATAACTTATTATTAACTTGTAAAGATCGACCAATGCAGTAAGGATTACAAGGTAATAATTATTACTGGGCGTACATATTCTTTTCTAAATCTATTATTACTTCTACCATAATATTCGGTGGTTGTGGAATTGAAGTCTGCAAGTTTGTTTTGACGAGACTGATGACTTGTGTTGTAGTGAATGGTTATTTTGTTGGTCAGTTGGTAAACACAGTATAACAAACTGTAAAACGTACAATAGCTAAGTTTGTAACGGCTGTTCAAACATGAGATTCAAAATTCTAACATATTAACAGTGAAACATCCGTGTTTAGTTACATGTGTAACATAGGTCAAGTAATGCAATATGAGCAAGATTTGTATATGTATCACCGTAAAATTAGGAGTTGCATGTGAGCATCGCGAGAGAAGAGAGATAGAGAAAGCACATGCGAAAAGGTATCTCAACTGCCATTACCTAACCTTTTCACGTCTCAAGATTGGTGACTGGTCTCTCTATTTTAAATCACCCATGTGATCTCTTATGATTTATTCATTTTTTATAAAATAGTAATTTTTATCTATTACTAGTGGTATTCGGCGGCTACGCCATGAGTTAAATATTGTTTCATTGAATTTATAATTTATTATATGCACTTGGTAAAGAAAATATGTGAAAAATATGAAAATGAAAATATGTTAAAAATGATATTTTCTGATTTTATTTATAGTGGTTAGCGACCGTAGTGTATTACTTTGTTTGAAGTTGTTTAGTTTAAAAGAGAATAGCATAAGCGGTTGTTACTAATCAATTTAATAAAAGTACAGTAAAAAATTGATAATCGTAACAAAATTAATTTAGTTGGAATTTAAACATAAAACAAAATTGATGTTTTATTTAGAAAACATACTTACATTATTAATTATTAAAATAATTATGAAGTATCAAACTTGTACTGATATATTTAGTTCAAATAATAGAAAGATAAAATAAGTTTCAAATTTTATAAACTTTATAAAAAATAAGGGTGAAGTGTCAATTTTTGGTAAAATAATTGGTGAGTATCTATCTAATATATATGTTCTACACCCAAGGCAGCCATACTTTTCATCAAGGAGTATTGCGAACCCTTCAAATACGCTGATTCAAACGTTTAATACCCTGCAGTTACGAAGACTTCCATTATTATTCATGTCCAAACATTAATATTACACTTATATTAAATTGAGAAAGTTCATAAAAAGTAAGATATTTGAGATATACCTTTGAATTTTTAAGTTAGTCATATTGCGGTGAGTGCTTTGGTTCTCTTTGTTGAAAATAGTTTTAATACCCAAAATTTTCTTATGATACCTGCAAACCAAAGAAGTAAGCCGCTATTATCTTTGGATTTTGTTAAGTTATTATATTGGTATTTGTAAAACTTTAAAAGAAAAACGAACTCGCAAATCGTCTTTGTGTAGGCTAATGACATGAGGAGTTAAGTAATTTGGTACCTAGAACTCTCCATCAAGATCGGTGTGTCGTCTCTTCTAGTCAACAAACGAGTGCGCTCTGTGAATAAGATGGCATTAGAGCGTCATCATATGTGAAGTTAGGGTTGCTCTGGTTTCATCATAAATACTCAAGTCATAGACTGAGCTTTCTTTCAAGAGATGTTTGAAGGTGTTAAGTATGTGAAAGTTGATTGGCATGTAGGAACACCACGAGAAGAGGATGATGCATAAGAAAACTACTACTATAAAAGCAAGCGATCATTAATTGGTAAACTGAAATAAGAAACCGGTGTATCTTCCCATTAATCAACAACATATCAACCCCAACATCTCACCCTTTTCTTAACATTTCAAGCTTGCCAAAATTGTTGTAGCCTAGTCGAGCAACATCTCTATACCGGCTTGTCTTCAACTCCGAGCAATGAACCGAGAATTCAACATGATCTGAATTGAGAAAAGTAAAGGGATTCTCGTCCGAGCTCTCACACCGTCTATGCATAGCCGATGAAGCTGAAAGCGAAACTAAAGAAGTTTTCAATAGGAGAGAGTGGGAAGAGTGGAATTTTCGGATTAATTATATGAGCGGTTCGTCGATTGCGTTAAGAAGGAGAATCGTAGAGACTCATACTCCATCGTCAAAATCAAATACAAAGAAATCCTATACACCGGTGTTTTGAAACCCGACACGGAGACTGGTGAGCGATTCATTGGGTCAACCGCGGATTAATAAATGAATTAATTTTATTATACAATAATATATTAGCTATGAAAATAAATATATAAAAACTAAATTTAATATTTTTAAATGTTTTTAAACATAAAATAATAGTTTGGATATGTATCTATTTTATGTTTAAGAACATTTAGAAAATACTTAACTTTGGTTTCTATATTTTTATTTTCATTTGACACAAAATATTAACAAATAGTTTATACTATTTAAAAAAATTGTAACATAAGAGTTAAGACATCTAAAAAATCAAGACATAAAATTCATAAATATTTATGTCTAATGTGAATAATAAATTTGTAACTTCATGGGTTCTTCTTCTTCAATAATCAAAAACTCTGTTTTGTAATCCACATGATCATATGATATATAAAAACTAAATTTAATATTTTTAAATGTTTTTAAACATAAAATAATAGTTTGGATATGTATCTATTTTATGTTTAAGAACATTTAGAAAATACTTAACTTTGGTTTCTATATTTTTATTTTCATTTGACACAAAATATTAACAAATAGTTTATACTATTTAAAAAAAAATTGTAACATAAGAGTTAAGACATCTAAAAAAATCAAGACATAAAATTCATAAATATTTATGTCTAATGTGAATAATAAATTTGTAACTTCATGGGTTCTTCTTCAATAATCAAAAACTCGTTTTGTAATCCACATGATCATATGATCTTATCCTTTTAATTGGAAATCTATAAAAAAAATTGTAACATAAGAGTTATGACATCTAAAAAAATCAAGACATAAAATTCATAAATATTTATGTCTAATGTGAATAATAAATTTGTAACTCGCTAGGTTCTTCTTCTTCAATAATCAAAAACTCTGTTTTGTAATCCACATGATCATATGATCTTATTCTTTTAATTGGAAATCTATAAAACAAAATTTGAAAACATAACTATTTTTTAAAGTAAAAAGTAAAACTATCTGTTGGTTCAACCAAGGTGCAACTGGTATGGGGTTCGGCTTTATTGAGTTTTGTGGGTTTTGCAGATTTTAAAATTTTAGGCCAAATCCGATTTATATTGGGTCACCGGATTTACGGTTCAACCGCAGATCCGAAGTGTTCAAAAAACTGTTATAAACGTTTGGGCTTGTATGAGGAAAAAATTAAAAATTCAATGTCTTTAACAATTAACATAAAAACCCATTAAATATAAATTGAAAAAAAAAATCAGTTATTAAAAAGTGAGTGCCACATGGCATTTTTCCCCCCAAGGAGATAAAAAACTCTCCTTTATTATTATAGATATCATAATAGAATGTTAAAACCTAAAGTTTGAAGAGTATTCAATTGGAGTATATGCCATTAGACAAAGACGCATATTTTGAGATATTATGTTTGTACAACATTTTTTATAGAACTGAGACCGCGTACTAAATTGACCTAAAACGAACACTTTATTAAGAAAAATCTAACCACTAGATGATAACGTTTGCACCACCAACTGCATTTAGATGTTATCTTTAATACATATTTTCTTTTTTTTCAAATCTATATCTATATGTGTGTATTTCTCCACTACATCTTCATGGTGCTTTTCCAAAATTTCACTCAGACAGAAGTACCTATCCCATATCATAAAAGGAGTTATGGAATTCAAATGTTTGATGTGGGCTATATATGTGATGGATAAACCAATAATTTAAAGAAATTTGTAATATATTTTAATTTTTTGTTTAACTGTTGTCAGAAAATGTCAGAAAATATATTTCCCGTGACAATGCAAGAAAAGGCAAGAGGTCCAACAAACAAAAGTGTATTGAAATAAACGAACACATGTGATCTGCCATTTACCATTGACCTTCTTCCCCAACACATGTGATTGTATATAACTTATTAGTTTTTTCTTTCTTCTGAATGCTCCTTTTGATGTTGCAACAAAACCCTATATTGTAATTAAAGAGCTATAACCCTCTTCAAACTAATGTATAGAAATGCTTCTGTGCTCTCCATCTGTGTAGGTCTTTTATGATAGTTTTGGGATAAATCATCTGAGGGCCAGCTTGCTGTTTTTAAAAGATTGCCTACGACAATTATTTACGGATTTATCACTTGTATGTACATTGAGAAGTATATATTACAATAACCGCCCCATAATTACTTTATGTTAACTAGACTTATTCTTTTCTATGCATGGAGAAATATTTAGCCAAAATCATCATTTATGTCGTTGTATACACATTGCAGCATGTACTCAGAATATTCGTCTGAAACTTCAAGTATAAGAAATGGATATACAAATTTTGTCAAAAAAGAAAAGAAATGGATATACAAATTGTATGCAAGCTCAGTTTGAAAACGATATTCCATCTATTTCACAAATAATATCGTTGTAATGCTTTCATGGGGATTATAAAATTCTGTAAACAGGTCAAGATGCGTTATTTGATATTAATACGTACTAACTACTATTTCTTTTTCAAAATAAATGTTCTTTACATTAGTTTTTTCAAAAATATTGTTTTAGGATTTTAAGTGAAGTTTTTTTTATTATGAAATATATAATTTCTTCTATTTAAAATTCATTAAAATGTAAAATATAACATGTTTTCAAGAATCATTTTTGTTAATAGTACTTTATACTGTATTCACTCAAAGAGTGTCATTTTAACATTTTTATTATTACACAAAGAGTGTCAATTGCAATGCAATTTTGAATTTAATATTAATTAAAATGTATTTATTTTATAAATAATTTTATTTATTTCAAATACTATTGATTGAATAAGTGCAATTAATAAGAATATAAATGTATTTTAATTATTTTTAATTTTTGTGAAAAGTGTCTAATTAACACTTATTGAGAAAGAAAATGAATAATTTTAGTTTATTTCTTACTTCACATTTAAATATTAAAATTAGTTTATATCGGAAGTATACTTTGATATAGTTAGTTATTACCTTGTTGACTATAAGAATATATAGCTGGTTTTATTTAGTGTAAATCACAAAAAATATGTTACTAAAAAAATTATATATATATATATATATATATATAATATACACTGACAGTCTGACACTCTCTTCATTACGGAGTGGATGATTAATTTGCTAAACTAATCAATTTATGTAATTAATGGTGGGAACTAACTATATATTATGATTTGTTAGTATCACCAGTTGTATTAGTAGTGGAAGTGTGTTTCATTTAATTCGATCGACTTTTTTCTCCTCTTTCTGCCTGTTAATCTAACTAGAAATTAATTTTTGGGTCGTACGAATTTAATACTATATTGTTTTCTATTTTGTTTTTGCACAAAAATTAAATAAAACTAAAAGAAAATATAAAATTTTATATGATTTATTTTGGTTATACAAAAGTAACATTAAACAAAACTAGTTCAAGTAATAAGAAAAATACAGTATTTTGTAATTAGTAACAAATTTCAAATTACATTAAATTTTATCTAGAATATTGAAAACATCACTTATTAGAGCATCTCCAAGAGTAATCTTAAAACCTCAAATATAAGGTTTTATGTACTCTAAAAGTAACCTCAAAACCTCAAATTATAAGATTTTGTACAATAAAACCTTACATTTGAGGTTTTATATTTTTTGGTTTTTGTACTTATATGTCTTCTAAATAGTCTTGATAACTTTCTTGTTTATCATTTTACTCCATACAGTTTTATATCTTTTATATATTTTATATATTTTCTTATAAATTTTAATTTTACATATAAAATTAAATAAATCTATAAATGTTTAAATAAAAAACAAAGCAAAATATTTAATAATATTAAACAAATGTTATACAAGGTAATACTATTACATCAAACAAGTTAAGAATAATTAAGCATTTTTAAATCTTTTTGTACACATATTGCTTATAATATTTTTTGTATGATTTTAATTGTTATAAAAGTTTTATGCTTTTATTTAGTATTGTCTAAAATAAAGACTATAATGTTAAAAGATAAAGATTTTGAAGTCTTTTATTAAGATTTACTATTGGAGAAAAGCACTCCCAAATCTCATATACAAGGTTCAGCAAACCTTAAATATAAAGTTGTTCTTGGAGATGCTTTTATGAAACAAAATAAAAATCGTTAAACATCATTTATATTGATACGGAATAAATAGCAGTTTTTCAATTTTGAAGCGATCACTTTTCAAAAACAGTATCTTTAACTGTTCAAATAGATGACATGTCTAAAATTCATTAGTTAGTAAGTACCAGTGATATTAAAACTGTATGATAATTGGTCACATAAAAAAGTTTTGAGCTTTGTAGTGATGAAAACGGAGGTTGAGAGTGACAAAACTAAAGGTTAACAATATTACAATGTATGTAGTTGTTTGAATATATCTTTAAATCATTTCATTTTGGAATTTCTACTCACAATTTACAGAAATCAAACTTCCAAAATGGAAGAAAATGATGTACTATAACAATTTATAAAGTCATTTCTAGATTAACAATAATAAAGTGGGTCATAAACAACAATTTGCAACAACATTTACACGTGTGTGCAGTTAGCCCGCAGTGTAGCTCTCAAAGCCCACGTGGATGTAAGTCATATGACACAGAACAAATTATATAATTGGAGAAACCATATTGAAAATTGAAATCTATATTAATTTGAGGTAAGAAGAAAACATGACAATTTTGCTATTAACATGTCTATTATGCAAATTCGTAGATAAATTGTAACTGGATTTTCTCTTACAAAACTTAACTACTTGAAAACCGTTACTTGACAACAACGTCTTGATTTTTTTACTAGTTCAATTTTTAGTTAATTAGCATGAGTTTTGCACTCTTGTGAGCATCTGTTTTTTTACTAGCATCAAATGTTTTACCAGTTTAATTTTTAGATATTCCATTTGTTCAGTTAAGTAATACTCTAAGTTAAAATTATAAATTAGTTTTTGACATTTAAAATCATTTAATTTTGAACTATAATAAAGAATTACAGAATACAAATTATTACATTATTTTAAAATTATAAATAAAATTTAAAAAACTTGTTTAACGTACAATTGTTGACAAAAAAAAAACAAGGGTATACATTTTTATACTGAAACTAAGATACATTTGATTAGTAGAATTTCACTGGTGTTAAAAATGATTAGTAGAATTTCACTTAATATTTGCTTGGATTTACCATAGTTAATAACATGCTAATAAATAGATATAAAATAAATAAAGAAGAGAGTGACATAAATGGAAGGAGACCGGCCAGCAAAGTGACTATAAAGATTGGGGAAGGTAAGTTAGTTGGTCGTTGTTGACGTTTCCTTTCTATTCATAACGAAGGTTCCTTTTTCTTAATCTTTGACTACTGATTTAAAAAAATAAAAATAATTCAGTTTTTCTGCGATATAGTACTCCTTCTGTTTCAAAGTAATATATGTTTTGAGATTTTCACATTTTTTAATAAAATATATTAAAACTTAGTTATTAATGTAAAATTTTTTATTATTTTATATTTCATATATTTCTAAACCAATAAGATCTCAATAAATGCAATTAATATTTTTGAAATTCACAATTTTTCATAATTAGTTGATAAAAAGTACATTGAAAATGTGAAAAATACAATTTTTTGAAATAAAAAAAATTCCTAAAATATACATCTTTTAGGAACGGAGGAAATATACTATTTCACGTATCTTTAATTAGGAAAGACTCGACGACTACTGATATATATATTATATATTATCTATTTTCTTTTCTGTATGAATATAATTATCTATTTTCTTTTCTATATGAATATATTTCCTTTTTCTACTACTTTCGTTCGCTGACTCACTTTCGGTATGTTGTTCTTAAATTATCATTATCCAACTTTTTTCCTTATCTTATTGTATTTCTCTGCTTGGAATTTTCAGGAATGATTCTTTTTTTTTTGTAAATGTTCAGGAATGATTCTTTGCTTCATGTAAGAAAAAGTGTTTTCGTGTTCATATTCATTAAATCTTATTCAAAGTTTTATAGTAATCTATAAATAATCTAAAAGTGGTTTCAGAAAAATTATGCCGAATGCTTTTTCTTAGCTTTATTCATTTGTCTGTTTTTCAACTCTTAATCTTTTCATCAATAAAATAACCATATGCCTAAACATTTGCATATATATGACTAACCCTTGGCCAAAGTTGACTGAAATATATAATAAACTGAACAAACTAGAACAAATAGTTTCAATATCCTATAGATATAAAATAATAACTGTTGGATCAACCACCCCTGAAAGACAACGTTTACTTACTTTTATTGTTAAGAATTTAATTATTACTTAGTTGACGGACCTAAGTTTTTATACAACAACGAATTAGTGCATTATCCGATCAAATTAATTCAAATTAAAACGAAGCATCATTCACTAATCACTACTATGAGAAACTGTTTTTTGAACATCATGGTAGTGGTGTTTTACCGATATATGATGTGAAAATATTACCCCGATTGATAGGGACGTAGGGTCTTGGTATTATTAGTTTCGCTGTAGGGGCCAAAATCTCATGTTGTTGTCCAAGTTTTTTAATTAAAATATTAAAGGAGTTTTTGTTCCAATCTGATGAATCTCATTCAATAACGTGGTTGTAATTAGGTCATCTTCAATACATATATAACTAAGATTCCTCTAGAATAGAGAGAGTATTACTATAATAGAAATGTAGTTTGTTCAACATATTCTCTTATAATAGCATTATTTTAAATTTATAATAAAAATAGAAATTGTTATACTTTTTCTTAAAATATATAAACAAATTTATATTTTAGAAAAAAATAACAATGGATGCAAATCGACAATGCTGATGGGTCAACACATTTCATATCGAGACGATCATGAGGTGGAGGTATTTGTCCAAATGAGGCGCCTGTCGAAGAAGTAAACCTCTTTGTTACCGTCTCCGAGCGGTACATGGTATATCAACCGAAGCGAGACTCCCATATGCCAATGTTACAGATCAAATCTTGGCCAGAAATGGCGATGGCCGAGTCGGGCGGCGAGGAAGGGTTTGAGGAGGAGTGGCTGGACTTTGCGATGTCGGAAACATCTTTGACATGCCCACACCAAGACATTGGTGGGAGCTTTGGTGGACCGCGGTCGCGTTATTCCAAATAAACAAAATGGAATAGTCATTTCGAGCCAATCATCCGCCTAGCAAGTCCAACACAGCGAGTTATCGAGGAAAGGAAAGCCATCGACATAGGAGACAGCCTTGGTTGTGGTGCGGATGTCATTGTCCCAGTCATGTCAACTACCAAATCTGCTTATGGGGAATGGAGAAAGTAGTTGTGCGTGAGGAAGCTTGTTGACGAACGCTGCGAATAGGGACCAAGGTGTTGAAATGGAGGAATCTGGCGAGAAACAAAGCGGAGCCAATAGAAGGAGGTACAATTACAGCCCACTCGTGTCGCCACCAAGCAGTCTATACTGCGGACGCAATTTCAAGACTCTGCATGACCCTTAACGGCGAAAACGGAACCTGTACTCTTTGCCGCGATGCACCACCTGTTCCACACATCTTAGCAGATGGTGTGATGTTACGGCAGCAACTATGGGATTTTCAAGGTTAAAATACTGTGGTATACCAAAAACTTTGCAGTATACAAGAGTATTTTAGAGCATTCAAATGTTGGTAGTATAAGCATCGTAAATAAGTTGTCGATGCTTCTTGTACATATGTAATCTTGTAACCTTCCACTTTTGTGTAAGATAAATGAAATCCCCATATTCCGTCAATGGTTTGCATATAAACTACCAGTTCAGAGAAAAAGTTGGCACAACAACAATAATATCTTTGCTTAGTAGTTAAACATAGAAATGAGAAAAAGGTGTCCGGTCACTGATGGTGTACTGGCATACTATCACAAAAATTTCAACTTGACATAACCCGTAAGAATAGTCGAATATGGCAACAAAAGCACAAAGCGCTCGCGGAACTTGCAAGCCGGCAACTAACGATACTGCATTTTAAATACATTGACTAGTGCTCCATTTGCAACAAACTGCTTAGGTTACGCTATACATACAAAATGGTAAAGCATGTTCCTTGGAAGAGGGTGAGGTATTTGAGAATTCGCGGACACAAAATCACGTTGTCTTACCGACCCAATTGTAGTTTACAATATGGTAGACCATACGATGTACAGAATAGTTGGGAACATTTTGGGAACATGCATACAAGGGAACACACATGTATTTAGCGGCTGAGGTTTGTAGGTGATAACATCGAAGAAGGATATATGGAAAAAAGAACAAATGATAAGTGAAGTCTAACTATCACAAAGGAATGGGTCGTGTATTGTTGCGGGATATAGAGAATGTAAAACATTTAATGTTTTGGATTAAGTTTACGGACTATCACGCTATATAGTATAGTCAGGAAATGTGATAACAGGTAGAAAATGGAGACACCTCCACTTCCATTCTGAGGTTTCTAGGTAATGAAATGGATCGGCGATATATGTATAACCAGAACCTAAGATAAGGATTGAAGTGTAACAAGCATTATGGGTCAGCATATAGTAGGGGGACAAAGCGTATTTAAAAGCATTAGGGTTGGGATTACAATCTCACCAGAGACCCCTTTTCCTCCAAAAGCCACACAAACTTGGACACTTTCTAAAGATTTAGTCTTTGTCGGGTGTTGTTTTATAAAACTTCTAAGCGTTTAAGTTTTCAGGGGTTAAAAAGCGAAAGACCGGTGGAGCCTCAGATTTTCCATGGTGGGGTATTTTGGCCATTATACACAAATATATACACTGTATCGTAGCCTAAGTGTTGTTGTGGGTAGAAGCTTATATGGCCCATTATAGTTATGAGTCCAAATTTCCCTTAAAATTATCGCAACAATGAACATTACTGAAGTATAAGGAATCCCACGTGGATGTGAGTCATATGACACAGAACAAATTATATAACTTGAGAAACGATATTGAAATCTAGTTTAATTTTGAGGTAAGAAGAAACATGACAATTTTGCTATTTAACATGTCTATGATGCAAATTCGTAGATAAATTAACTCGATTTGCTCTAAAAACAACTATTTGAAATCCGTTACTTGACAACTACATCTTGATTACATTTTTTGCATCGAATGTTTTACTATTTCAATTTTATTTACTCAATTTATTCAGTTAAATAATACTATAAGTTAAAATTTGAAATTAAACATTATAAAACATATTTTACATTTGAAATCATTTTATTTTGTACTAATAATAATATTACAAAATATGAATTATTACATTATTTAAAATATAAATAAAATGATATAGAATAAAATATATAAAATCTTGTTTAACCATAGTTAGTAACAAGTAGCTAATAACTAAAGCTAATAACTAAAGCTAATAAATAGCTAGAAAATAAATAGAGTACAGTTGTTGAAAAAAAAACAAGGGAGTGCAGTTTTTATTGAAATTAAGATACTTATGATTAGTACAATTTCACTTTAAGATTTGCTTAGATTTACCATAGTTAGTAACACGTAGCTAAAACAGTAAAAGTAATACAAAAAGAAAAACCCATAAATTCTCTCTCGAACAAAACTTTGCTCTGACGGCGTGGTCTCCCCCCGACGTTCGGTGAACTCTCCCGGCGTCGGAGGCTTTCTCATCTCAAGTCTTTTTTTCCTTTTGCCCTCTCGGATAGTTTAACACTGCTTAACGATATGCTCGGCGTTCTTAAGATCAAGCTAGCTTCTGGTATCAAATTCGACCATGACGGTGCTGATGCGGCTGGTGGATGATGGATCTATGGAGCTCTGGCGAGTTGAGTGAAGAGAAGCCTCTGAATAGGGTCGGCGTTTAGGGTCAGTGAGTTTCGTAGGTAGTTTTCCCCTTTAGATCTGACGGGAGTCAACTTGAAGGATTATGCAAGAGGCCATGTCTTGTTCCTTTCATCATGGATCTGGTAGTTGGTAAATAAATCGACTTGTTTTTCAGATCTGCAAGGTGGAGGGGTGTTGGTATGGTGTCCGATATGTTCGGCGTCTAACCAAATCTGGTGTGCATTCTTATGGCTCTGTGACCAATGGTTGGTCTGGAGTTGAAACCCGTATTTACTAATCGGTTGTCTTTTGTTTTCGCTCAAATCTGGGTTTTGATGCCTCTACGCTTGGAGTTTGACATTTTATTTAGCAGACTTTCTTCCAATGGTGGTGAGTACAGTGATCGCTTGTCATCCGTTTCTTTTCCGTGAATGCGTCTGGTAAGTTTCAGTTGGTAAGGCTCCGTATTAGTGGTGTTGTGGCTGAGCTTCTAACTATGAGACGTTTATGATTGCGTCAGCTCTGTATCTGAAGGTAGTGTTGATTGAGTATCGATCCCTCTTGTCGGATTATGAAGTCTCAGGTTCTTGGGCGTTATCGTTTGGTGGGCGTAGGCAGCAGCGATAGGCCGGTCGTGGTGTGAGTGTAGAAGTGGAAGTTACCGTGTGGCATGGCTATGTGCAGCAGCGGTAAATCCCAATCATTGGCCTGTGCTTATATTTTGTCTGATGAGTTGACATGTTTTAGACTTGAGTGTAGCAGTCAATCGTTTGTCCTGAGTTTAGTTGCGGTTTTAGTTTTATGTTGTGGGTTCTAGTTGCTCCGGTGTGGGTTCTAGTTGCCTCTTTTTATGGGCACTTGTTTCTGAGATTATCTTGTTAAACCGCCAGCTTATGTACGAACTCTTGTATTTCACTTTGGAATGAATATCAAAACCATTGACGGAAAAAAAAAAAAAAAAGTAACACGTAGCTAATAACTAAAGCTAATAAATAGCTAGAAAATAAATAGAGTAGAGTTACATAAATGGAAGGAGACCGACCAGCAAAAGGACCATTAAGCTTGAGGGAAGGTAAGTTAGTTGGTCGTTGTTGACGTGTCCTTTCGGTTCATAACGAAGGTTCCTCTTTCTTAAATTTTGACTCATGACTTTTTTTTATCTAATTCAGTTTAACTGTTAATCCTTAATGCTTGTAAGAATTTTTAGAGTATATACACTTTTAAGAATTTAATAAATATTTATAATTTAATTTATTTTTAACTTTATTATACATTTTCCAATAACTTTTCATGAAATTTAATCAATTCAAATATTAGGTTAATGTTTTTCAAAGTATAAAAAAACCTTAACATATAGAAAATCTATCTTTGTGGAGCGATGAAAGAATCTAAAAATCTTACTTTCGAATGGAGAAAGTATAGTATACTATTTCCGTATCTTTAATTAGGAAAGACTCGACGACTACTGATATATATATTATATATTATCTATTTTCTTTTCTGTATGAATATAATTATCTATTTTCTTTTCTATATGAATATATTTCCTTTTTACTACTTTCCTTGCTGACTCACTTTCGGTATGGTGTTCTTAAAAATATCATTATCCAACTTTTTCCTTATCTTATTGTATTTCTCTGCTTGGAATTTTCAGGAATGATTCTTTTTTTGTAAATGTTCAGGAATGATTCTTTGCTTCATGTAAGAAAAAGTGTTTTCGTGTTCATATTTCATTAGATCTTATTCAAAAGTCTATATAATAATTTAAAAGTGTTTTGGAAAAATTGTGCCGACTGCTTTTTCCTTCTTTAACTAAGGATATATGAGCTAAACCCGAAATTAACCCCGGACATCTGTAGAAATCTGAACTTTTTGCTATTAAAACATATGCATAACCCTTGGCCAAAGTTGACTGAAATAGAATAATCTGAACAAACTTTAGAACACATACTTTTAATAGCCCTATCGATAAAAATAACTATTGATTTCGCTGTTGGGGCCAAAATTATGTTGTTGGGGCGAAAATAAAGAAAACCTAACTTTACATTATAAATCAAATATATTAATTATTTTTGTATTTATGAACAATATTGGATATTTTGAATACAAAATTCTCAAACTAAATAGTATTCATGGGTTACTTTGGATAAAAATAACTGATTAGAACTGTATACAATGAATATTTTTATTATTTTGGATAAATTTGAGTAATTTGGATCTAAATATCCAAACTGAATCGGGTAATTTAGCTATTTAAAATAAAATATCTGATCTCATATAATGGTAATTATTCAGTTAATTTTTGGTTCATATACATTAAACCTAAATTCAATCAGATCAGAGGACCTGATTCAAATCCAACCATTTTATAATATCTGAAATGAGATATTTCTCAAAATTCAATAATGCTGATATTTACAAGAGCGACTCCCTGGTTGAGAGTCTTATGTTGGCGTTAGTGGCAGAGTTGAAGCCCCGAAACACAAGGTTTTACAAGAGCTGACTCGGGCTAGGAGATACCTAAACACCTAAACCTAAGTTGGTGGGTGTTATGTTTTCTTCTTCTAATATTATGATATCAATATTATAAAAGGAAACAGTATATTTTACCTTAGTAAAAAGAACAGTATATATATTTTAATCGAGAAATAGCATGTTAGAAACTCTAAGGCAGAAAAGGAATGGTAACTAAATATGTTTTAAGCTAAAAATGGTAAATTTTTAAGTAGAAAATCTCTAAAGTTCGTCTTTTGTGTGAACATAAAAATTATATTATCTAAACTATTAAAACAGAATTACAAATTTGAATTAATCCTGAATTTTCCTAAATAATTACGCCTCAATGCCAATGCTTTTAATACTCAGTTACCAGCGAAATTATAGTTCTATAATTAACCAAATTTAAACGTGATTCAAAACCAGTTATATCTCGGTTTAGTATTGCCTACACAATCCAATTACATCTATCCAGAATTCAATTAAATACTTTTATATACCAGTTGGTTTTGAAACACGTACACAATTGGTTTAAGTTATTTCTCGGCTAGTGCTGTCAACAAAATAAAATTCAACATTTCCAAAATTCAATTGACTACTTTTGTTTGTATACCAAATTTGTAAAACTTTCCACACAAAAAAAAAATCGATCCATTAGTATCTAATCAATTCTACTCATTTGTTTTTATTATATCCAAAATATATTGAAAATGCTAAAATTGGTTACTTAATATAAAAAATATTTTATGTCCACCAAATCTAAACTAATAAATTCGTAGCGCAATTAAATCATGTAACATTTAAAAACTTTTCCTATTTTAAACAGTCATTATACTAAAAGATTGCAATCTTACTTACAATAACTTCATATTCTATTATCAAAAATCCAAATCACGTCTAATTTAGAGAAATGAAACAAGTATACTGTTACCTCAAGATTCAAATCCGATTAAGGTATCCCACATTAGTCCTTTCAAATCACGTTTGACTTACCCAAATAACGAATATACTGTTTTTATACAATATACAAGTTATATTGTATGTTGTATAAAGAAAAATATTTATAATGAAAATATAAAATTACCCGTTGAGATTAGTTGAATGATTATGTGGGTTTATGACAATGGTACATGTAAAACCCAAGAAAATTATAAATTATTTTATAAACAATAAAGTCAATTAACATATTTTATCTCATATAAGTTAAAATATAACATATCATCTAGGGCTGTTCAATATGGTAAAACCGAACCGTACCGAACCGAACCGAACCGAAATAGACAATATGGTTTGGTTTTGGTATATACCATATAAACCGAATGGATGTAATTTTATAAAACCGTAGGATTTGGATATGGTTTGGTATATAACCGATTAAACCGAACCGATTAAACCGAATAAACCAATAAAAGTAGAAGCATGTAAATATGTATCTATTTTATAACAATACATGAAAATCTATCTGTTATATAAGTTAAAATTGTGTTAATAACTATTACCATAATGTTATAGTAATAAAGAACCTTATATAATTTGTAAAACACTTAAACTATAATTAAATAACAATACATTGCAATTCAGACATCTTATTTTCTAAGTCTTTTTTTTTATCTTTTTGCTTTATTTTAGTATTCACTAAATTAATATGAAGATGACAAATTTGATGGAAAATAATTAATGGAAAATTTTCACAACTTTTTCTTATCTATAAACAAACGAGTTTAGTGTTCAATCGAAAAACATGACTTTAATGAACACTAAATATGGAAGAGTGGAAAAACTTTTCTTTCATGTTTTGTTTTGTTTCATATTTTTATTTTCAAAATTTCGGGCTCGATTTTAATTATAGATTTGATAATTTTATTTGATGGTAGAAACATTTTTACGTTTTTGTTCATTTATTTGAACATGTAATATATTTTAATAAATGACGAGTGTTGACAATATGACTCTAAAATTCATTTTATATGATCTCAAACTAAATAATTATATTTTTTGGTATAAAACCGAATAAACCGAAAACCGACGGTATATAAACCGAACCGAACCGAAGTAAATATGGATTTAGAATGGTAGTTATATTTTACTAACCGAAATACCGAAAACCAAAAAAAACTGAACCTAAACCGAACCGATATCCGGATTGAACACCCTTGATATCATCTAATACTTATTTATTTATTATTAAGCGCCAAAAAATAAATTCAGCATAAATAATGAATAATTATAATAAATAATATCTAAACAAAACAAATAAATAATAACTCAACATTAAGAGATTAGATATCTTATTTTATTTCCAACACATTATATACATAATAAACAACTAAAACAAATAACAATTAAAGAAACTAATAAAATTGATGCATTTAAAATAACAAGAACAAAAAGAATTTGCTATTTATACTTTAAAACGGAAATTTGAAATACTCCTAGCCATTTCCCGTCATCCTCGCGGACCCAAGACCCCGTAATAAACATTTGTAAATCGTAAAAATATATACAATGAAGAAAGTTTGAACTATAAAAGTTTAAATCCGCGCGGGCGTGCGGATCATGATCTAGTTTATACTTTAAAACGGAAAACAAAATTGTGAAAGGTTTACGTTCTCACTAATCATTTATGATAAACCAGCGACAATCAGTTATTTGAATTAACTAAATTTTGGTATGCATTTACTTTTTTGTAATTAAATTTCCTTGATAAGCATAACAAAATCAGATGCATGTGGACCCACATGATCGTTTAGATCTATGAAAACAGACCATAACTGCCACTGGTTGTTGTTTTATATGCTATCTAATGCAATCGTTGTTAACGGTACGTAGATTGATTTTCTGGCTACCATATGTACGTACGGGTGTAAAAATCGGTGATGTTTTGACCATAGTTACGAAAAAATATTTCTTTACCATTTGATATATTTTTAAAATATTATTCCCTCCGCTTTATTTCAGGTATTGTCGTAAAAAATTATTTGTTACAAAATAAATGTCATTTTAAAATTTTAAGGTAAATTTTATTAATTTATTTTTTCTTAGTTGAAATATGGTTAGGTGTACAGTAATGATGTTATTATTTAGAAAATATATAAATTAAATATTCTTTTTAATTTGTATGCATAAATTTAAAATGACAATTAAAAATAAAAAGGAGGGAGTATTTCAAATTTCTCAGAATTAACAAAAAGAATTTGCTATTTCAACTAAATGTTGTTCTCATCCATTAGTATAGAAATTTTAGAAAATTTTTACCGACTTTACAAATTACTATATGCTTTATTTAACACAAATGATAAAAAAACAAAGAACAATAAATTGGATCCAAAATTCATTTTTTACTATCAAAGTTTTATGAACTGCAGTCAATTTTTATGGATGAAATAATTTATAAATTAATCTATATACATAGAAATATAGGTTGTCGATCTAGAATATGATCTACAAATTATATGAATATGATTTATAGTGGTTTTCCGGACTCTGAACATTTTTATAATATTCGTAGATGACTCCAATTTAAAGTATAATTGATTTTGTTACTTATGTCATCAAAATGAATTTACCTTTTCAGGTATATATCCGTTTAAAACTTCAGAGTTAAGCATGCTTGAACCGGAGTATTGGAAAAATATGTGATCTATGACCATCAGAAAGATCATGGTTTGATTGAAAGATCAGCAAAAAAAAATCTTTCGAAACTCGGAAAAAATAACGACCGGCCATCATATTGGACGGGGTCCACAGATCGAGTGAGCGGACATGGAAAATCCATTAGCCGTGGCATTCGAGCGTTACAAGTGGTATTAGAATTTAACTTAGATGAATGTGAAGTTAGTAAGGGTTCACACTAATATGGTTAACGATCCCAGAATGCAACAAGGACATTGCATTCTTTAAGAAGATGTGACTTGCAACATTCAATTTTGTGGTATATGGAAAGACATAATAGAATTGATTTGGATACTTATGTCATCAGACTGCACTTATCTTTTCGGACACAAGTCCGTTTAAAACTCCACAGTTAAACGTGCTTGAGTTGGAGTAGTGGAAAGATATGTGATCTATCGGGACGTGATTCGCGATACCGTGTGAGCAGGATCAAGACACTGGAAAATTTCATCTAGTGCTTGCAGAATCTGTAAACAAGTCTTTTGAACCTCTGAAAAATTAACAGACCAGTCATCATACAAAAAGACACCCACATGCCAAATGAATGTACGTGGAAGATTTATTAACAATGGACGATCGGGACGCAGTCCCGGCTCTTGACATGGCGGAAGGAGTGGTTGCCCTCCATGAGTCCAAAAATTATTTTAGTGTTATTTGATTGATTATAATAGATCCATTTCTTTTTGTTAGAAGTCCATAAAATTTTAAGTGTTATAATAAATAGTTCATAATTAATTAAAACTAACTCATATACAACAAAACTAAACAAATAATAACTCATTTCAACTTCAATTTTTAATGTTATTTAATTCATTGTAAAGATCTATTTCAATTTTTTAAAAGCTCGCAATTTCTTGGTGATAATAAATAATTCATAATTTAGTAAGACTAACTCACATATAACAAGACAAAACCAACAAAAATTATACGCTTTACCAATTTTTTCAATTTTTCTTACAAAATAATTATTTTAGTTCAGTTTTTTTTAGATGTATCGAACAAAAATTAAGAAAATATTTATATAAGGGTCCATATTCAATATTTCGTCTAAGGCTACTAAATTGTTTAAGATGACACTGTCGGGACGTTACACTAATTTTCTCACAATTCAAGTGACCAACGTGAGTTTTTTTAAAACATACTGTTGTGATATACGAAATGAAATGTGTGGTCTAAAAGCATTGACCTCGATATAATATCTCAAACAAATCAAATATATGATTTTTAAAAATCTGCAAAACTATTAAATATAAAATATGTGGTACTGGAGGTTTTCATGAGCAGCCTTAAAATTCTCAAAATAAGAACCATTCTTTCTTCTCTCTTTTACATTTTTTGTTATTTGTTTTTTTAGTTGCGGAAAATATTTGCATGGCATGTTCTAAAAAATCCATACCCTCACCTTTTATAATAACATGAGGCAATAACCTATTTGTAGGTAAATGCATTTTGGATAAATCTATGGAAAAAATTAAACAAGAAATCTATAAATTCGATGAATAAACTTTTTAAGACATCTTATATTTAAAAATATACAAATTGGTAAAAAAAAATACGTTCGGATCTAATCATTTAGAAAGACAGTGATAAATTTATAAATAATTTTTTTTAGGCGTTTACTTCTGTAATCAATTTCCTTGGCAATCACAACAATATCAGATGCATGTGGACCTTAAAAAACATTTTAGATCTCTGAAAGACCTAACTGCCGCTGGTTATTTTAATTCTATTTATATTTAAGGCAATCGCTCTTTATTTCTTACTAGGCAATGATTGTCAACAGAGTAGTATTACATAATATGTTTAAAAAGAGCGAGAGCATGCATTAGTTAATAGTAATACCGTTGCTGGAATTGAGGTGGTTCACAGGGCCCAAAGTCCCGTATCCGTAGGATCCGACACGAAAAAGGAAGATTTATTTTACTTTCAACTATTATAAATTTACACTTAAATATACTTTAGTATTTCTAAATGATTCGACAAACTTACATAGAGTAGATATATATGAGTTGAAGTATTCATTGCCTAACAGTTAAAAATGCATCATTCACAAATGAGATTAAACTCGGTTGTTCTGTTATTCCCATTTTGTGATATTGTTTTTTGTAATTGTATTTTTGAATGGAGAAACTATTTTTACTTTTCATTTTGAAGATATTTATATTTTTAGAATATCTTAGATACATATAATTTTATATATAAATAACATAGTTTAATAATTTATTGCTAATTGTTTTATATATGAATGCAATAATGTTTTTATTTTCTGTTCATTATTCCATTTTTCATTCCAAAATAAAATGAGAAAGGAGTAAAATTCTACTCCATTATAAAATTGTTTTATTTTAGAAAAAAATATAATTTTACATTGGAGATGTTCTTAGTCATTTGAACATATTGTATTTTCTTCAAATTTTATACAACTTACAAGTTTGTATGCAACTTTATCAGATATTGCAAGATATGGGGTATACAATATTAATACTAACTATATAGTTTTATGATAGTGTGTTTTGAGATAATAATGACGAGAAAATAGTATATTTATATATTATTTAACTTTTTAACATTTTGATTTACAATTTGAAAAATAAACTTAATCCAAATGTTAATAGGGCTTATTTGCCGAATAACCCAAAAAAAAGAGAAATTAGTTTTTTAGAGAGAGAGTAAAGAGAGATAGGAAGAGAAATAAGGAGAGAAAGAGTGTGTTTTTGGTTAGATAGTGGATTTAGTTTTTTTTATGGTTATAGTGTGCAATTTCCCGTGTTAATAAGATATTTTGACATTTTCGTTGAGAGAGAGAGAGAGAGAGAGAGAGAGAGAGAGAGAGAGAGAGAGAGAGAGAGAGAGAGAGAGAGAGAGAGAGAGAGAGAGAGAGAGAGAGAGAGAGAGAGAGAGAGAGAGAGAGAGAGAGAGAGAGAGCGATGCATTAGTGTAAGAACAGAGTTGCTAATTAAAATATGAAATACACCCTCTATTCAAAGCGGAAACCTGCGTATAAAAGGGCCTTCACAATCTCACACTATCTCTCATTCATTTCAACTTAACATTTGGACAAAAAATCTCTATTTTCAGTTCTTGTTTTGTAAATTAGGTACGTCGAATATCTTCTCTACTTAATTTTGCTCTTACACTTCTAAATGTCACTACACTTCAACTCCTAACATACAAAAAATCAAGAACTCATCAGATTCTTGTTTTAGATACTCTGTTTCTCTCTTGCTCCTCTCTGTTATAAACAACCAAAACCTGCTTCTCTTATACAAACAGACACTCTCCCCTGTTTTTCCTTGGTTACTTGGGACAGATTCTAGATTCTATATAGCATATGTAGAAATGAAATATGTCAGAACTCTTAACACCACTAATAATTACTTTGAATTTCTTGAGTTCTAGGACCATTATTTATGGGGACAACCCTAACGCTGTATGCTTGTCCTCTGTTCTATGCTCTGTTTTGCTATCTTTATAGCTCTGTCTCTAAGTCTTTTTTTAACCTTAGTCTTACTTACGAAGGTGTACTCTTTCTTTCTTAGAGCCAAGTGGTTAAGGAACCAGAGGAGAAGAAGATGAAGTATGTGGTGGTTTCAGGCGGAGTAGTGAGTGGACTAGGAAAAGGAGTCACTGCAAGTAGCATCGGACTCATCCTCAAATCATGTGGCTTCCGAGTAACCGCCATTAAAATTGGTCTCTCTTTTCTTTTCACAACAATTCTTTCATGTAAAACGAACATGTCACCTTCTTGTTTCTTGTTCTCTCACGCAAAGTTCGTTTCTTTTCTTTTCTTCACTTTTGCTTTTGGTTATGATTTCTTTTTTCTCCAAACTAAACTGAGAAAAGAAAAAAAAGGTTTCAAGATTTGATTTCTTGGCCCCAACGAACATGAAAAAGGTGTTTATTTTTCTCTACCACTCACGCGTGCAGACAAAGTTTATAAACTTTTTTAAAAAATCTTGAATATTCCAATATTTAATCTTTGATACTTTCACTGTTTGAAATCCTCATGACTTTTGTCAGAAAGTTATTTATTTTATTTTCTTGTTATGTGAAATTTACAGATCCTTACTTAAACATAGATGCTGGGACCATGTCACCTATTGAGCATGGTGAAGTTTACGTCTTGGACGATGGTGGCGAGGTAATGCAACATTTAATGACCGATTTTGCTCTCTTTCTTTTAAAGGAAAGTGTCATTCAATTAGTTTGGTCAACAGCCACTAAGAAATGAATTTTTGTTTTTAAAATGAAAGGTTGATCTTGATCTTGGTAACTATGAGAGGTTTATGGATATTAAGCTGACCAGTGAAAACAACATAACTACCGGAAAGGTTTATAAGGTTTGTGTTGTTCATGAGCAAAAAACAATTTGGAGTGTTTGATTTTTATTTTTGGACTTAGACGTTGACATTTGTGAACAGCATGTGCTTGAGAAAGAGAGGAAAGGAGATTATCTTGGGAAAACTGTTCAGGTAAGTAGAAGAACAGGCTGATATCATATACATAGACCATGTGTTTGTGGAAGATTTTTGAAAGTCCTTTATGGGGTATTTATTGTAGGTTGTTCCTCATATCACTGATGCAATTCAAGAATGGATTGAGCGTGCGGCTAGGATTCCAGTTGATGGACAGACAGGTCCAGCTGATGTTTGTGTCATAGAACTTGGAGGAACCATAGGTACTTCTAATTATAGACTTTTAACTCTGTTTCAGGTTTTGTTTCAGATAGTTTTTTTTTTTTTTTTTTTAAAACATGGAGCTACTCTTTGAAATCTGCAGGAGATATAGAGTCCATGCCTTTTATTAATGCTCTTGGACAGTTCTCCTATCGCGTAGGTAAGAAACGGTTTGTCTGTATGTTGTTCATTGATGTATAACAGTGCAAGTTTACTTAAGATTATGTCAAGTCTTAGTGATCTTTTTTTTTTAAAAAAACCTTTTTTCAGGCTCTGAGAATTTTTGCTTGATCCATGTCAGTCTTGTGCCAGTGTTGAATGTTGTTGGTGAACAGGCAAGTTTCTTGAGTCTTGAAATATTTGTTTAATCTGGTAGCTTGTACTAACAATGTCTAATTGCTTAGTAGCTTGTTCTAACAATGTCTAATTGCTTACCAGAAGACCAAACCAACGCAGCATAGCGTTAGAGACTTAAGAGGCCTTGGTTTGAGCCCTAACATCTTGGCTTGCAGAAGCACAAAGGTTTCTTACTTGCAACTTTTTAATTTATTTAATTTGGTAATCAATCTTAGCTCTGAGTTCTTTATATTGAACTTGATTTTGTAGCCACTTGAAGATAACGTGAAGGCCAAACTCTCTCAGTTTTGCCAAGTTCCGGTATGTAATATTTGTAAAACCAAACTTAATCTTTCTCTTTGTTCATAAAAACAATGTTGAATAAGATCAATTTGTTTGCAGATGGAAAACGTTGTCACTCTCTATGATTGCCCCAACATTTGGCACATTCCATTGCTTCTCAAGGTGAGCAGCTTTCTCATTCCACCACAGTTTCAAAGTTTCAGTTATAGCAGGTTGTTCTCATCAGTCATTGTTTGAGCAGGAACAAAAGGCACACGAGGCGATTTTGCGTGTCCTGAACCTTACAGGGTGTGTCTCACTTACTCATATTCTTTGTATAGATTGGTTCATTCATTCATTCAAATGCTGATTCTTGTGGGAATCATTGTGTGATGATTCATATAAACAGAGTTGCCAAGGAGCCTGCACTGGAGGAGTGGTCTTTGATGGCTAAAATGAGCGACAAGTTACATGTTCCAGTATGTTCCCTGGTTCCACCATAAGACATTTCAGGCTTAGTTTATCTCACTTGTTTTCAGCTAGAGACTAACTTCACTATGTCTTGTGTTTTCAGGTCAGAATTGCTGTGGTTGGGAAGTACACTGAGCTCTTAGATTCCTATCTTTCCATCCACAAGGTACACATCAATTCCAGAACTATCTATACCCACAAACCTAAGCCTCTTTTCATAACCATAACTATTGTGTGTTGATGATCAGGCTCTCTTGCATGCTTCTGTGGCTAGGCGCAAGAAGCTAGTCATAGACTGGATCTCAGCTAGTGATCTTGAACAAGGAGCCAAAAAGGAGGTATGTCTACTACACTTTATACTGATCACTTCTAATCATCAAACCTTAAGAAACTGAAAGCAAAAATGATTCCTCATTGCAGAATCCAGATGCATATAAGGCTGTCTGGAAGTTACTTAAGGTCTGAACATTCTTTTCATTCCCCATTTTGTGTCAAGACGAACTTCTCAGTTGATTAGGTTCCATGTATTATTTTTTCTTCAGGGTGCTGATGGTATTCTTGTGCCTGGAGGTTTTGGCAATAGAGGTGTACAAGGAAAGATACTAGCAGCTAAATACGCCAGAGAGAACAGAGTTCCATACCTTGGTATCTGTCTAGGTATGCAACTCGCTGTGATAGAGTATGCAAGAACTGTACTTGGTTTGCCAGATGCAAACAGCACTGAACTTGATCCCAATACCAAGAACCCTTGTGTTGTTTTCATGCCAGAGGTTTGTCCCTTTCCACATTCATTTTCTGTTCGAGAGTTGACTTCACTCTACTTAATGTAATGTTTTGTCTGAAGCAGGGGTCGAAAACGCATATGGGAGGCACTATGAGGTTAGGCTCAAGAAGAACTTACTTCCAAGCTAAGGACTCCAAATCAGCAAAACTGTGAGCATGAGATAAAACAAGTTTTTTTTTTTAACTTGAGGCCTCCTAGAGTTAAACTGATTAATCTTGTTCTTTGGAATGTTTCAGATATGGGAACAGAAGTTTTGTTGATGAAAGACACCGACACAGATATGAGGTATTTAAACAAGTAAAAGCTTATCTCATTGACAGTTTGAAGCTAAAAATATGAGTATCTCACAGGTGAATCCAGCAATGGTTCCACGTTTAGAGAGCTCTGGACTCACATTCCCGGGAACAGACGAGTCTGGTCAGCGAATGGAGATCGTTGAGCTGCCAAACCATCCGTTTTACGTTGGAGCTCAGTTCCATCCTGAGTACAAATCAAGACCAGGAAAGCCATCTCCTCTGTTTCTAGGTGAAAAGAAACAAAAAGACAAACTCCATAAGCTCTCTGTTTCTAGGTGTAACCGTATACTTAAAACACCAAACCTTTCAAAATGTGCAGGATTAATTGGAGCAGCTTGTGGAGAGCTAGACAACGTACTGAATCAAAGCTGCCAAGAAACAGCTGTCTCACGTCCTCAGTCCAATGGAAAACTCGAGAGAGTTTACTTGAAAGGTGCAGCGAAGAAGCCAGTCAGTGTTGTATACAGCTTATGCTCATGAGACATCAAGGATGACTTCTCTCTTCCAAAAAAAAAGCCGTTTTATCCGGATTTTTAACATGGATTTCTTCACCTGTGGAGGGAGGTAGAGAAGGTTGTACAGTGTGAAGATTGGCCTTTTTATGAGATGAAGTTTCTTAAGATTATGAAGAAGAAGAAGAAGAAGAACATTAAACACAAGCAAGTTATTATACCTTTGTCTTTTGTAATGGGTATTATTTAAGAGTGTCATGAGATTGACTCTCTCTGCTGCTATGTTTATTGGATTCTTATGTAGTAGTAGTTAGTACATCACTCATTAGCTTTTTGTGCTTGTTTGTTTGCTTCTCTCTTTTTTTTAATGGTTTAAACATTTCCAGAGAAGTACCAAAGTTCTCTGGTATATTAATGTAGTTTCTTATGTTATTTGAATGGTTTTATGTTATCTAACTAGTTATCTTCTTTTTGTTTACCGGCTATTTTCAAGTTTTTGTTACACTCCATAGAAGAAGCTTCCTCATATGCTGATGTAGTTTCTATGTTATCCCTAGTAACAAAAAAAAAGGTTAGATTTGTAGAAGGATAAATAAACTGGATATCAACATTTGTTGTCATTTGCAGAGAAGTGTATGGAGATTGTTTCAGCCTCGCTGCAGTGTCTAAATAGGACACTTGAAACCATCTGCATATACAATGCCTTCTTTTGAAACAGTGTTTGATATCAACTAGATTATGTATTTTCTGTCAGAGCCTGCAATGATGTAAGTATGTAACTAAGTCAAGAGTTGTGTGAGACTCCTCCATTGAAGCTTCTTCATTACTGGGGTTGTATTGTTACCAATACTAATATAGTGACGAATCTGGCTAATACCTGTTGAAGTTAGGGGGCTATTTGCAAATACTTTACTTTTCATCTGTTTACGGGCCCGAACTTTCTTGTCAATAGCCCAGGCCCATATTTGAATGCGCGCGCTCCTTCCTGCCATGGCGCCAATCCGGTCTCGACTTGTCGTTTCTCTATCTGGCTCCGTGTCTCGTCTCTTTGTACACCAACTGTTCGATGATATGTCTTAGAGAAACCTCGTCCTGATTCATTCGCCTCGCTAGTTGCTAGCCTTCATCACGGTACGTATCGAATTGGTATTAAGGGTTTTCGCAATCTCTAGTCTTTCCTCGTCCTAGCTCTCGTTTGAAAAGGAGTTTACTCGGGTTTTAGGGAAGAAGAGTATCGTCTTCAGTGAGTTTTTGATATAGCGATTCCACACTTTGTAATTGTGACTTATTGTGTTGGTGTCAGAGACTCAGAGTTGCAGGATTTGAGTTTGCTAAAGCTTGAAGATGAGTTGTACTGTTTGGTGGGAAGGAGCTGAGAAGACAAGGGTTCTCATTGCGGCAGGTTCTCTCTGCTACTGTTAATCTAAGTGACTTAAGCTTATGCATTTCGTAAGAAAAAGAATGTTGTTTAGAGTTTATCAATGATTGAAAAAGTTTGGTTTGAAATATAATAGTTTTGTTCTAAAAATTCACTTTATTATTGTTCATGATAATTAAAAGGATGTTGCTGGATATACAAAAAGTTTACTCCTTTACTCTCTCTCTCATTTGAGCCCTTGATTGATTCTTTGGATAACATGACTGTCTTTTGTTTCATATGTGAAGATTCAAGTTGTGGCGGAAACAAACCCGGAGAACTATTAACACTTCGCCATCCAAAATCAGGTAATGGGATGTAGATTATTGACAAGCTTGTTATATCATGTTGTATGTCAAAACTTTTTGCAATGAAGTACCATCTTATGTGTTTGGTATCTTTGCTTATATGGCAGAAAACGGAACATGCTACCTTTTTAGTAATGGAGTGCTTCAAGAAATTCAATGGTTTAAGCAATCATATGGTTCTTGGTTCCTGGGAGATTACATTTCTCAAGGTAATTCCACTCTTGATATTGTTTATCAAGTCATAATAATATGCAATGCAAGCCGAGGAATGTTCATGACTGTTTTCTTGTTACAGATGGAAGCTTATATATGGCCACTCCCGTTGATCCTGTTTTCATCTTGTTGCCTATTTTCGACGAGGCAAGAATGAAGGTCACTCACTCTATGCTCCTTGGCTCTCTCTCTCTCTCAGTTCACTATTGTTTCCCAGTTTTCTCACAAGTGTTAATTGTCGACCTGTAGAAAGGTGAAGTTCCTGGAAAGTTCAGGCAACTGGATGAGATTTTATTTGTGGAAGGATATCCTGAATATCAACATTTGTTGTCACTTGCAGAGAAGTGTATGGAGATTGTTTGTCAAACCCAAGGTACATGTCCGCTTTATGAGTCCGGAATACATGGTTTCACACACTTAACTGAACCACAATTTTCAGATTGCTTGTAATCTAAATGCGTCTCATTACTTGTTGCAGCGGTTGGATCTATGAAGTTCTATCGGCTTGATAACTCGAAAGTTTTAGCTTGGTTAACTTGTAAGGTATACTCTTGTTGTCAGAACATGATTTACTGCAGCCTTTTCTACCATCCAATTGAAAAAAAAAATTCTTGGTTCTGTTTGCCATTTGAAAGCGATACATGTGTCTGAATCACTATGTTTCGCATAATCTTCAGGAGTGAGGCATGTTTAATGCTTTATGTGCCTTTTTGGATACTGCTTGGTGAATATTCTTTAAGTTGCGGCGGCCATAGAAAAACTTATTTGCAGTGCTGCACTGACTCTTAACTTGTTTTGTTCACATTCTATAATTATTGTCTCTTTGTATGGGTTTGAGTTTGAGGGAAATACAATAATGCAGATTAGCTCGTATCTATTTTATTCATATACTTAAGGTGCCTGCACTTTAATGAACGCAGGTGCGCTGTTTAAAGAAGACTCTTCCAGAATTGGACAAGAACTATGCAGCTCAAGATGAGAAGCAAACATGTAAGTTGTGGAACAGAAATCATTTTGCTTGTGTGTTTGAGTCCCGAAATGGTGCATCTCTGTAAAGTGTTGGTCTATGTCCTTTCTTGAAATTGACCTTTTATATGCTTCACTGATATCGCCTTTACTATGCACAGTGGTGGATGCAGTTTCAATTGTGGGTGAGTACCTGAAGACAGAGCCTTGGTTGAAGCTCCTCTATGATCATCTTGGGTACTTTTTTTGTCAAAAATCTGAAACCCGTAGAGAATCATAGATTAGTCCTTGCAAAGGTGTTCATTATGTCTGGTATATTTTGATCAAAAAAAAAAATCTTTCAGACTCGAGTTTGTTGACCCAACGATGAAAGAAACCAATATGGAGAATCTTCCGAATGCAAATGAGAATACGATGGAATACTCAAATTCATCACAGGTGTGTCAGTGTGTGTATGCTTCATTGCAAAATATGTAGACAAGTTTCATATCTTTTGTGTTCGTTCTTGCTGAGTTGCAAACGTCTTTTTGGTCCATGTTTATTAGGAGAAAGCAAATAAGAAGACAGGAAAACCTGGGAAGCAGACAAAGCAAGCAAAGGTAGAGACTGGATCAAAGAACATCAGAGATATGTTTTCAAGGGCTTGTAAGAAAAAATGCTGAAATGTTTGAAACTATCCTACTATTAATTATTGTTGTTTTTAAGCTATCAGATGATCTATGCTTAGCTAGCAACATCTTGGACAAAGAATCTGCTTATTTATGTAAATTTTTATCAAGTGTTGCTTGTTAGCTTAAATTTGTATGGATTTTTCATACCAGAATCTGCTATTTATGTTAGAATTGGTGAGTTTGGTTATCTTGCTCATCTAGTGCCAAAAGCTTCACTTGCTGTCAAATGCTGAGAGTCAAGAGCATTTCCAATTTCGTTCCACAATTTATTCTAAAATGAAGTTTGGACTAAGTTATGTTATAATCTTTAAACAATGATTTATTCTATGAATGGAGTAATTTTTTTTTTTTTTGTTTATCATTCCATTTTTTATTCTATAAATAAAATAGTTTGAAATAAATTCAATTTCATTATGAAATTACTCAATTTAAAAGAAAAAAAATTTGAGTTTACATCAGTTCGTCTTGCCGTTTATGAAATTAAAAACGACACGATTGGTGCTTGTGGAGACTTGACGACAAAGAAGTTGCAACGGATAGGATTAAATAAGAGCCCTTCAATATATTTTCTAGCGAAGAGATATCAGATAAATCTCACTCACTCACTCTATCCCCAAATCTTCTTCTTCTTCGTCTTCTCCACCAAATCCAAATCCAAATCCAAACCCTAGCTTTCTCAATTCCTCCATCTCTCCCAATGGCGATATCCACTCCATCCGCCTGTTCCTCCTCCTCCAGACTCATCTCCCCACCTTCACTCCGCCACGCCATCTCCACCAATCTCAAAACCCTAAACCTCTCCTCCTCCTTCCTCCCTTCCTACTCCATCTCCACCCTCTCCGCACTCTCCCCTCACTCCACCCTCCGCCGCCGCTCCTTCACCGTCCGCGCCGCCCGCGGCAAGTTCGAGAGAAAGAAACCCCACGTCAACATCGGAACCATCGGCCACGTGGACCACGGCAAGACCACCCTGACCGCCGCCCTCACCATGGCCCTCGCCTCCATGGGAAACAGCGTCGCCAAAAAGTACGACGAGATCGACGCCGCCCCGGAAGAGCGAGCCCGCGGGATCACCATCAACACCGCCACCGTCGAGTACGAGACCGAGAACCGCCACTACGCCCACGTGGACTGCCCCGGCCACGCCGACTACGTCAAGAACATGATCACCGGAGCCGCCCAGATGGACGGAGCCATCCTCGTCGTCTCCGGCGCCGACGGGCCCATGCCTCAGACCAAGGAGCACATCCTCCTCGCCAAGCAGGTCGGGGTCCCCGACATGGTCGTCTTCTTGAACAAAGAGGATCAGGTCGACGACGCGGAGCTGCTCGAGCTCGTCGAGCTCGAGGTGCGTGAGCTTTTGTCTTCCTACGAGTTCAACGGTGATGATATTCCCATTATCTCCGGGTCCGCGTTGTTGGCTGTGGAGACGCTTACGGAGAATCCTAACGTGAAGCGTGGGGATAACAAATGGGTGGATAAGATCTACGAGCTTATGGATGCTGTTGATAGTTATATTCCGATTCCTCAGAGACAGACCGAGTTGCCCTTCTTGTTAGCTGTGGAAGATGTGTTCTCGATCACGGGGCGTGGGACTGTGGCCACGGGGAGGGTCGAGAGAGGGACTGTGAAGGTGGGAGAGACTGTGGATTTAGTTGGGTTGAGGGAGACTAGGAACTATACTGTAACTGGTGTCGAGATGTTTCAGAAGATTCTCGACGAGGCTTTGGCTGGTGACAATGTTGGGTTGTTGCTTAGGGGGATTCAGAAGGCTGATATTCAGAGGGGGATGGTGTTGGCTAAACCCGGGAGTATCACCCCGCATACCAAGTTTGAGGCGATTGTGTATGTGTTGAAGAAGGAGGAAGGTGGGAGGCATTCGCCGTTTTTCGCTGGGTACAGGCCTCAGTTTTACATGAGGACGACGGATGTTACGGGGAAAGTGACCAAGATTATGAATGATAAAGATGAGGAGTCGAAGATGGTTATGCCGGGTGATAGGGTGAAGATTGTGGTGGAGCTTATTG